>SMSR01013008.1:163236-209369 GCA_019453355.1 Ceratina japonica | reverse complement strand
GAAAAGAGACTTTGTTTCCCGGACGTGTTGGGAGAAGGATTCCGGCGGAAGCATCCATCGAAATTCTTCGTTGAAAATTCAATCATTTCCCCGGGATCGGATTTCGACGGATACGGAGAATCCGACAAGCCAAGTAAATCGATTTCTCGGCCACGTGAAAAGGAACAGAACCGCGGTGATTCCGTGCCTACCAAGAATCGCTAACTATTTCATCCCCGCGACCGTGTAATCCGATTTTTTCCCCGACGGATTTTAGGAAAATATTCGGCCGCTTCGCAGAACGACGAGGGACGGGGAGCGGCGCGAGGAACGCGGCGTTTTCGAATTATCAATATTATTTCAACCTCTCAATGCAAATGAAGGCAACAACGGCTGATTCGCCGACACATAATTCTCGCGGAATATTAAATCTCGAAGCGGATTCGGATTAAAATAATTCCAAGGCAAACTAGGTCGCAAGGTTTAAACAAAAAAATGGGGGAAAATAATTGTATTAACGCAGCGCGGTGGTGTTTGCACTGATGAAAATTTTATCGATCGTTCTTTCGTGCTAAATAAAATCACGAACGATGAAAATTGTGTATCGATAATTGTACTGACAATCCTATCATAAGGCGACGTAAATTGAAAAATGTTATCCTACATTTGTGATAATTGTTTCCGTTTAATCCTCTGTACAAACTGATAAGGAAATACACAAATAATGGTTTTCTTCACAGAAGACGAAAATGACAAACATATTACGTCTGTGCATATTAGATATCATTCAGTTTTAAGTGTATATTTTCGATTTAATCCCTTATGATAAGGAGAGATAAAAAAATGATTCATTTCGCAGAAGCCGAGTTCGATCGTGCATGTCATTCAGCCTTACTTTTTCAAGTCTGTATTTCCGATTTAATCCCTCGTACAAACTGATGAGAAGAGATAAAAAAAATGATTTACTTCGCAGAAAACGAGAATTACAAACATGTCAGATTTGTGCATATGAAATACTCTCAATATTTCATTTAATCCCTCATGCGAATTGATAAAAAGGGAAATATCAAAATGATTCATTTCGCAGATGACGAGAATTATAAACATGTTTGATTTGTGCAATATGAAACACCCTTAGCCTGTATTTTCGATTTAATCCTCGATCCAAACTGATAAAAGGGGATACTGATAAAATGATAGAATGACGCACAGGTAGAAGAAGGAATAATGAAAACGATAAGAAAAAACAATCAATCTTTCAAGCAAAATTTTGTTCCGTGCTGCCAATATTTTTTCGTCACAGCCAAGTGCGCAATCCGGATATGAAAACGGTTCCATTCGCGCGGTGCTGAGATAAAAATGGGCCAGACACGTGTCACCGTCAGAGGAACGTATCGTACTCGTTACAAAAGCTACACCAACGGGCGAAACAAAGCCGCCAGGACGTTGAATGGAACAAAAAAATGTAGCCCGGAATATATTAGGCTACGTTTCGTTCCGTAGACGCGACAGGGCAAGCTAGTCGCTTTCCGTTGCCCGACGCTGGAAATTTCGTTATTTAAACGCCGACGGAAATTCGCGTCCAGGCGGAGCCGGCCACGTCCAGATGATTTCGACTCGTCTCGAGGCTAATTAACATTATTAATTTAAGCCTAACTAAGGTTGACTGTCGTTTGCAGCTCTAAAAGGCTGTTTTGTCTCCCGCAAACGATGGTAACACTTTCTTTGTAGTACTACTTAAGGTTGTACGACAATGCCAAAAGTTTGAGACGTAATAAAAAGCTGTGTCAATATTTAAAGCAATGAACTTTTAGGAAAAATGATAATTACAGAGGTGGTAGGTTTACCAAATTCTTTGACCTGTTTTTCTTGGTCATAAAGAATCTTTAACGCGTAACTTTTAATATTCTAATACACAGTTTTGGCATGTTTTTATTGGACTGTACGTCAATTAATTACAAAGTTTTTAATAATTAATAGTTGTTGAAATTTCAATGTTATCTCATTGTTTTTATGTAACGGTTCATAGAACTTTGAGACCCAAATGAATGTTTTTCTAATTATTTGAGGAATACATTTTAATGATTCCGTAAACCAATGAATTTGCAGTCGGATGAAATCTGTGAAAGCTCGTTGTACATTAATTACGGCACTAACGCTGATTCTCGTTAGCACGAATTTTCGCTGCCGTGAGTCAACAATTACGCACTAAGCTGCTTTCGTATTAAACGTTCACGCAACCGTGCCATAATACTCCAACGTACTCGTTATAAATATTAAAGATTGGATCGGCGGCTGGTCATTCGTCACGGATCATTTCTTCCTTTCTTAATTAACCCGAACGTCATTCCAATCGAGGCCAACGTCAAAGGGACTGCTTGACTAGCTATCAAAATATGTGGTAACACCGGACGCGCATAAATAAACAAACACGCCTGTTTCCGTAGCGCGTTCATAAATGCGTGACGTCAAAATCGGGAATGAAATTTCTATCAGATTTTANCTGGACGCGCATAAATAAACAAATACGCCTGTTTCCGTAGCGCGTCCATAAATGCGTGACGTCAAAATCGGGAATGAAATTTCTATCAGATTTTAGATTCTGTACGGAACGTCCCTATGACGACGCGACGTATAAATACCAGCCGCGTTACGAGCTTCTTTTCCCGGTTTCAGGAAAAATTCGATTAGTCGTAGAACAAAGGGAATTAACGTTGCAATTACATTCCGTCCGATCGCGATCGAATTCCTGACATATCGACATGTTCTTGCGTCCCCCCTGACTAACGGCAGTGATAAATTCTTTCAATCAGTTTTACGTTTCCTCGTCGTGATTAGCCGTGAATCACTCCTTATAGAATCGTTGAAAAATTGATCGGGATTAAATTCGAGATCAACTTTTTCTCGCGACTTAATCGAATGGAGAATGTAAACATGGTGGGCACACGATAAAAATGGAAAGGGAGGAATTAAAAATAGTGGCGCGGCCCGTAACATCCGTGTGTCTTTTAAATACCCGACCTTCGAAACTACCTGTTCGAGTATCGATTCTTCGGTTTGTCAACAGTTATTATTGAATCACCGTTGCAACTAATTAATCCTGTATTTATTAACACCGTACAAGTAAACGACGGTAATTAAATGTGTAGGTGGATGTTGACGAAATTCGATAGGAATCGCTAATGCATTCCTTTCCACATATTTAATTTATACGTTCAACGTAATTACAGAATCGACGAGCTATTTAATAATTAACATACAGTAAGCACTGCTCCGTACACAATCGGCCACAAATCCTTCATGAATTTTCAACAGCGTATAAACTGGAGTTAAAATCAACAAGAAACACACAGTATAAAAAACGCTTGCTGACACAAGCATTTACCAAGCCTAACTTTCTTCCCTCTCCAACTTCTATCAATTTACATTTTGTAAAAGACATTCAACTCCCTCACCGATCGTTCGTTCAAACGTAGATACCAAATTCGATTAAAAAATGAACCACGCATGATCTGCATGTGCGATGACAGACGTGTTATTTAAAAGTTGATCGCGACGAGTTCGCGCGCACTCTTACCAAGTCGCACGAGCGAAGCACGCGTCTCCTTTGGTCTGACACGCGACGGACGCAGAGAGCACAATTAAACGGAACAGTGAGTGGGAGATTAACGTTAACACACGCGAAGAATCCGGCGGGCAAAGTCCTCGCGGAAGGATCGTCGCGAGGTAACTGACGTATCGCCGGTGTGTGTTCAAAGTTGGACGGAATCGCGCACCCTCCGGTACTCCCTGTCTCCGCCGCCCAGTCAACCTTTTCCGCCCCCCCGGCCGCCGCCACCCCCAGGCTACCCTCTGACGACCCCAGAGCGCACACCGTTACCACCCCTCCTAGAGACTCCACCCCCGGCTGGCCAACGCGTGTCTCCTCTCTCTGTCCCCGTCAGAGTATACTTTCTTCTCGAACCCCCTGTGCTCTGTCACTTTCTCTCACCCTGGCGCACCCTCTCTCTCCTCCCCTTCACTCGTACCGTTGTCGGTGACGTAGATGGACACTGTCATAGGACGCGCGACGGACGGAATGGACTCATCCTCGCCATTGTCCTTCCTTCCACCCTCACGAGCTCGCATTAATCTTTATTGTTCAACAAGTTTGCTGTCTATTTCCAGTTCGCCGCAAAAAATATTGTCGACGAGCAATTTTTTTACAAATAAGTGTCCTTGACGCAACGATCGGCCTTTTTATTAAAAAATGGTCACGTTGCTCAGTCTAGTCACTAATTAGTTTAAAATTAGCTGAATTTTTTTATAAAATTGAGTATATATTCGTGTATTGGAACGGAGTTCGTGTATTTTATCGGTGGCGGGGCGCGATGATCCCCGAGAGATACCGGCGCTAGAACGAGCAGCGCGCTTTTGTTCTATTCGCGGACCGCGGACCTGGGACACGCAGGAGGTAATTTTCGTTGGTGGAAACGAGGTTGCGGTTTTGTGCGTTGCCACTTTTATTTTAAGCTTGACGAACGGTTTTCGTTGCGAAACGCGTGACCCAGAATTCCCAGGGAATTATGCATTCTCAAGCGTTGCGCATTCCGAGCGCGAACAATGATATCAAACGGTACGTCGTCGTCGTCGTCGTAATCGTCGTTGTCGCTAACATTGCTGTCCAGGACATTAATTCGTTGCATGTATTTGCAATTCATCGGATTAAAGAACAAACTGACGACTATCACACGGAATAATTTTAATAATGCTAATGTGTTTAAAAAATTGCAATGTTACTTGTGTTTGCCAGTGTTTCAAGTATTGTAACATGTTAGTAAAACAGTTTGTAAAATTAGTTTGTAAACAAAACAATTTTTGTGTACAGTAGAAGTCATAAGTCTAAGACGAAGGATTTTAATTTCTGTTATACATTCACTTGTGTATATGTGAATTATGTATATGCACATTTTATGTATGTAGCCTTTCTTATTTACTATTGTTTTGTTTTTGAGTTAAGTATGTGCATTTTAATTTTTCTTAATCTCAAACCTTGAACTACTAAATATAAACAGAGTCATATCAGTATTTTTATCTTCCTGACTTTTGTGAACAGTGGAGTTAGTCTAACGAGTAGAATTTAATGTAAAATTTAATTCACTTGGTATTTTGAAATATAGTAATAGAAGAATTCGTGTGTATGTAGTTTTTTGTAGATTTAAGCGAGCATAGAAGTATGGAGAAATCGCAAGATTTATACTACCTATGAAAAATATACATAAGTGATACTTTTTATTAAAGTACAATTCTGATATTCTAAAAGTCTAAAGTAAAATCAATAAAAAGTGAAAGTTCATGATTCATCCGATACCACTTTGACGTCTACGATAAATTTTGAGCAGCGTTCTACGTTTCTCCTCTTCATGAAAAGTAAAACACTCTGATCAGAGAAAGTTATATTTGCTGAACGTAAATTAAATCGAGGCAAGGATAAATTAAATTTGGTTCTTCGACATTTTTCGGGTACCATTAAATCGACTTTCGAGCGAGCCAAAGTCTCCTGACCTGGTTCCTTTCATTGCTAACTTCGTCAGAGTTCTACCGCAAATTTGGACAACATCATTGAAAGATGAAACGCGGGATCGACGAGCCATAGTAGATCCATTAATTAAAACGTTCTCCAATTCCTCACGAATTTCGAATATCGTTCAAAGATTCACTAGACCGAAAGTACAAGAATATCAATAGTACTCTTATAGAAAGTATCTTTCGAATTTGTGTCATGTCAACTTCAAAAATTAAATCTAAATCGAGATCAATTCTAAAAGTAAAGAAATGTATATACGCATTCTTCATATTTTCTACAGCTCAAATCTTTTTTTATGAAACCTGCAATTTATTTACAAATCCTCTAAAACCAGAACAGTTTTTTCAATCGAATTTATATATTTCCAATATGTATAATAATTCATATATTTCTATTTCTAAAATACTTTCATATGTTCTCAAATGGAGGTGAGGAAGGGTAAGGTAAGACGAGATGTAACACAATCCGGGAGAGAACGGAGACAACTGATGAATTGAAAAGGCGAAAGGCGAGAAGGAAGGGTGGGTCGATGGCGCAAGGTCGTTCGGTATCAACGGCCTTTCCGAGGAAACCCTTGCACGGAGTGTCTCGGAGCCAATCCTCCGTTACCCGATACGACTCATTAAGGAGACAGAGGGTTGGCGTGTTTTGACGTTCGACACGGCATAAATCAGGAACCTAACTAGGTATACCCACACCCACACCGGGAGTCGGGTTAGAAAATTTCAAGGGCGCAACCTTGCCGCGATCCTTTTGTCGGCGCTGACCCATTTAACGTATCCTACGCCGTTAAGCGTATCCCATTTTTCAGGCCGCACGCTCCGCGGTGCAACAGACCCTCGAAATCGACGATTTATTAATCCCAATACCGCTACTATATACCTATTGGCTCTACCGCGCGTCTGTGTGTCTCGCGTTGCCACAGGAACATATATATCCGTCTGACGTTTGCAAAAAATATTATCCGGTTTCATTAATTCCCAGATATCGTCCAATATCGATACTCGTACGTTCTTTCCGCTTTCCCCACGAAATATCTCTTCTTATGACTTTCAATTTCTTCGATATACGCGCCCATAACATTCGACGAGCTTTTGGTTAAATCCCAAAGTGGCTTCGAGAATGAAATTCTCTTTTTTCTACGTATAATTGGAATTAATTAAAATTTTAAGCAACTGGAAGATAAAATTAGATAAACTGCTCATTTCATTTTTGTTAAAATATAATTTTCATAATCAATTGAAGGGGGAGAATATCTTTTTTTTTTTTAAAACATCAAACACAAACTGTCGTATTTCAGGCAAAATAGATGTATAGCCAACACCTGGCAATCTACAATCTGGTGTTAACAAACGTGCTTATCGATCGACCTATTCAAGATTTCAGATTATGTTGACGACCAAGTTACGCCGTACCTCCTTATACTAATTATTCGCGCATTAATTATTCAATCTGTCGCGTGGATCGATGTATCTTTAACGAAGTTACGGTGATTAGGTTTCCTAATAACCTGTGCGAGATTCGCCAGCTGCGAGGAATAAAGAAAAAGAATCGAGAGGGGGGCCATAATTACCCTGCCATGATACGGGGGCGAGAACTTCGTTTAATATCCCGCGGCTGTTTCGTTTTATTCCAAATAATTTCAGCCCCCCATTTTAAATTAGCCAAGCGTCACGTCCACCCGTGGGGCTCGCCCGTATCGCGAATCGATATTCCGGTTTAATCACCGGCTTTTCAAGCATAGATATACCTACTTTTTCTCCCAGCCCCTCCTGATCTCCCGTCTGTATGATAGAGTTATCTCTCGCCTGAGAGAATGAACGTGTAAAAATTCGAGAACCGAAGGGGGACACGATTTTCTTTTATCTGCAATCGTTATTCGTAATTTAGAACAATTTCAACTCAATTTGATATATTAAGATGTTCAATTCTCTAGAATTAAATAATCTCAAACTCTAGAATTTTTCTTATTTTCAATTCTTATCAATTTCTAAATTTTTCATAGCAATTATTATTTCTTAAATGATACACAAAATACAATAAAATGCAAAATAAAAGATATACGAGAATAGTCGTCAAGAACAGGTAAAATGATTAAAAGTGTTTACAGTCTCTTATCTCAAGCAATATTTCATTGAAGCTGTTCATGAATCATTAAATGATTCCTTACATAGTTGTGTCTGTATGACTTCCTAGATATAACCTTGCAATAGAGATAGTCTTTCACGTATACTAATTCCAAATATTTGCCATACTCCTTGAAACACAAAACGCACTTGGAAGTCTCCTGAAACCTGAGACCTCGCTACGAGTACCTCTGTATAAATTCTCAGCAAACGGAAGCTTTTCTACGACTTCGTCGAATTCGAGTCTTTCTGAATAATCCGAAGAAATCAATGAATCAGACGACAACAACGACTCTATTTCCCCTACAATACTTTCTCGTAATCTAANCTTGAAACACAAAACGCACTTGGAAGTCTCCTGAAACCTGAGACCTCGCTACGAGTACCTCTGTATAAATTCTCAGCAAACGGAAGTTTTTCTACGACTTCGTCGAATTCGAGTCTTTCTAAATAATCCGAAGAAATCAATGAATCGGACGACAACAACGACTCTATTTCCCCTACAATACTTTCTCGTAATCTAAAGCGAATCGAGCGAACTTCCACAATTGATACCAAAAATGAATTCATCCCACGCTGATGACGGAACGTTTCATCGTCCGCCTGTATCAACGCTCGTAAAAAGTAAATTGTTCGTTCCACCTTAACGAGCCCGTCATTCGTCCGTTCAGATTACGCTAAATGATTCCGTTTCTCGTCGCGGAATGAGAGAAACGAGCAGCGAGGAACTCGTCGGCCGAAAGGGCCACCTAGCGTGCGCATAAATGCGAAAGTGAAGTGCGGTGAACCGAAGGAAAAAAGGTAGGAACAAAAAACTAGAAGGAAAAGAGAAAGGGAGGGAGAGAGGTAGAGAGAAAAGGGATCGTGGACGAGGCCACCTCTAATGAGAACTCGAGCGATTTTCCATCGGTTTTCCAGGCCGGCGAAGGTCACGACTGAACCGCGAAAAATGAGGAAATGTCCTCTGTTTCTGTTCAACCCTCCGATTCGCGGCATTTAAAGCGCGCGCAATAGAAAGAATCCTCTCTGGGTAACTAACACGCGGAACGAGGGTGAACCGTGAAATTAGCGCGAGAGAGAGAAAGGAAAAGAGAGAAACGAGGGAGGGACAGGGTTGGAGATGAGATAAAAACAGGATTCTAGGGAGAAAATAATGAGCCAGCTCGTTGTTGTTATTACGTATGTTACTCGTTCGGGGGTTCAACGCGTCTGCTTGGCAAGCATTGTCTCCGCTTTTCAGGTGGTAGCGTAGCTCAAGGACAACGCGGGACAATGGATCGAGCTCTTCGATTCGAGCCGTTTCTTTTTCTCATTTACCACTTCTGCGTGCTGTTCTGCTCTCGAATTGAACCTCAGGAATATTCATGATTACGTACAGTCGTGGACAATACTAAGTGGACACGTCACATTCATATAATTTCTCCATTTTTTTCTATCTTTTTGTACCTAATGTTAAACCAGTAGAAATCATCTGAACAGAAATTGTGTCATTTCTTATATTCAATAAAATATCAGTCTCAAAATTGCACAAAAATTGTAGTGAAGCATTGTTTGAAAATAGAAAAGTGTAAAGTGGCCATTACCTCAATTCTCACTTTCTAAACACACACCGCAAGTACGAAAAAGTTTTAGAAAAAGTTTCCATGCGCTGTGAAAGCTAGACGCCTGCATACTAAGGGCGATTACATAAGTAACGACAATTTTATACAGGCGCGGAAGCACTTGTATAAAAAGCAGCAGATGTTTGTACAAGTGCGACATGTGCCGGGGCATAAACGCGGTGTGCATGGATGCAGTTTTCCCAAGCGGTGGCGGTGGTTAGATATGCAGAGCCAGGTACACGTGTATCTAAGCAAATGAGCCATAATCTGGTGGCAAAACAGGAGCGTGCCTTATCTCGCGACTTCTGCTTCCGCTCTTAACGACCCCTTTTGCCCTTTTCCAATTATGCGACCAGCCTGGTAGCGCGACGCGGGGGTTCAAAGAACCCTGTGCTCTGCACCGGCAGCGCACGCGTGAATAAACACACTTTTCGCTAGCTGCGGGACGAGCCGACGAGGCACGCGGAAGATGCACCGCCCAGATGGTACACGACGATACGAGCGATAGATGCTACTTGTGCAACGCGTTCCATCGGACCTATCCTCCGCCGGAAATAGATTCAAGTACATGGACACCGATGGCTAGCTTGCTTACAATTATGCATCGACTCGATTCCTCAAGGCTGTTCGTCCACGATCGCACGGCGACGCGTGGGGCGTTTGAACCGTTCACGCTCGCATGCGTCTTCGTGTCTTAAAATAGTTGAAACTTCCTCGGGCTTCGAGAGGAACGCGTTCAAGTTTTTGTTTTAAAAATTGCTAAACATTTCTCTTCAAAGCTTTCTCTGAGGCTTCGAATAAAAATAATAAGGAAAGGTTTGAACTATCCAGGAAGAACGTGGCTCACGTGTCAGGATAAGATACTAAATTAACACAGGAATATTTACTAACTAAATATACCCGTTTTGAATGCCAATATTATAGAATCACACTGACTTCATTCTAAAATGATTATTTTTCATAAATTACTATTTCTACTCAATATACACTCATGTAACAACTTGTACGAGTTCAGTGATAGTCGGTAATGGCTTTATTGTTGCTGCGACCATTCAAAATAAGGCTTTAATTAAAAAAAAAATTATTGCAAGTTCACGTGTACACGTGTGCTGTGTTTAAAGTCGTGACGACGTTGATCAGGGTTGGGGATCGGGTTGAGGCGCACGCTAATGGTAGTTCGCTGATGGCACGTGCATGACGATCAACCTAAATCGCGAGAAACGCTTTCAGCGCGAAAAATAACCCTTTCGATCTTTATCGAGGTGCGAGAAGAAATTATCACTGGTTAGATACGAATTATGCGGTTCGCAAATCGACTTGCAAAAGTTTTCAATTCGTTTGCCTTATCTAAGAAAATATTTGATCGTAATTGTACTGAATATCTACTATTCGATGGAAATATAGTAAGACGAGATAGAGAGAGAGAGAAAGAGAGAGAGAGGGAGATCACATGCCGACGGTATTTCATAATAAAGTGACGTCAGACGCGCGTGGAGCGGAACTATTACCGTAAATCATGAATCTAGGATCTTGAAAAAATCATCTACGATAACTGAATCTATTTCATGTTTATCGCATTTATAGTAATAGTAGTAAATTTATAGTAGTACGAAGACAGAGTTGAATTTTAATTCTGTGCAAATTAAAATACATTCTATAGACGTTAAATATTACTAATATTTTATTTCAATATAATTGCCAATTTAAAAACCATTTGCAAACTGGAAGAGAAATTTTTCTGATGGAACACTAGCCTTTACCGGACTCTGATATTGGCACATTTCGTAATAAAAATTTAAACTGAACTCTGGTACTGTTATTTCGCAATATATATTTCGTTTTTTCTAGAATGTACTTTTTTAATATCTACGAAGGCAGCTGAATTTTAACTGGGTACAAATTAAAATACATTCTATAGACATTCAAAATTGTTAATTTTTTTGTATTTCAATAAAATTGATAGTTTCAAAATGGTAAAATCTATAATAAAACCCCTTAAATTTTTTATTATATTTCTTATACAGTCATAAAGAAACTGTAGAAGATCTCCCTTCGTACGTTTTAGAATGACTTTGCTTCTTAAAGAAGTGGCTCTTAAGTGAACTTCGCGAACTAATGTTCCGGCAAGAGAAACAGTGAATAATTAAAATGGTTATTAAGATGAAAAAGAAATCGAAAAAGCAAAAGTCATTAAATTTCAGAATACTAAAACAAAGAAACGTGAAAGACTGATAAATATAGAACAGGAAATGAACCTACAGGCCTATATCCTGTTACNCGCGAACTAATGTTCCGGCAAGAGAAACAGTGAATAATTAAAATGGTTATTAAGATGAAAAAGAAATCGAAAAAGCAAAAGTCATTAAATTTCAGAATACTAAAACAAAGAAACGTGAAAGACTGATAAATATAGAACAGGAAATGAACCTACAGGCCTATATCCTGTTACTTATCTTCCGAAATACCAGTCAACGTATCTATCACCCTAATCTGGGTAAAATGGCCCATTGAAAACATTATGCGTCACTTAAATCCGGCAGTCAAACCATTAAAGAGTACATAACAATGCGATGTCTGAAAATTGTATGCTATTTAATTCGTGGCTGAACGATTTAAGCTGGAACGAGTGGACAGATACGAGCGTTGTACGAACGTAAAAATGAGTTGAGTTTCGCGTAAGTTGACCAAATATCGATCGGGCTGCAACGGAGGGCCTCGGCGCTTAAAGCGGAATAATACAATTCCAGAAACACTACAACGGCTCGACGGGGAACAGTGAAATGGCCGGCGAAGTGCGCGTGTCGTTCCACCACGAGATCGTGGAATAGCGGGCGTCAATTGATCCACAAGGCCCTAAAGAATTTACGATCGCTTATCGCGAGATACCTTCGTCGCTTATTAATCGCACGATTGCTGCAATTCACTTTCGCGGTAGGTCAGGTGCGACCATTCTACCGGTGCAAATGTGCAGTATAGCTGATTGTCCCTGCGATACTTGAATTAAAAAGATACTCGGTTTCGAAGAATCGTGAAATGTTATGGAAATGACGAGAGATTATGTCACACATATCTACGAGCGATTTTCCTTTGTATAATACACGATTCACATTCGTGTAGACATTAAGATGGAATTAAGCACGTAATGCACGTTTGCGAGGCTCGCAGACACCCGCAATTTGCTGTTCGTTACGCAGTCGCACGAACGAAGCCATGCATATTCTTTGAAAAACGATTAAGCCGTGCCNACCATTCTACCGGTGCAAATGTGCAGTATAGCTGATTGTCCCTGCGATACTTGAATTAAAAAGATACTCGGTTTCGAAGAATCGTGAAATGTTATGGAAANAATATTGTTTGAAAATAGAAAAGTGTGAAGTGGCCATTCCCTCGATTCTCACTTTCTAAACACACACCGCAAGTACGAAAAAGTTTTAGAAAANCTGTCGAACAGAACCGAGCTATACCTGCGGCACAGTGCGCGAGGCGGCTGGGGGCGAGAGGTCCTCATTTGCCAGTCAAAACGAGAGAATTTTTAAAACGGTGACTGGCAAGGTCGTGGGCAATCTAACGTCTCATTGACCAGCCGTCCGCTTTCTCCACGTCTCCCTTCCTTTTACCGTAGGAGAAAATCAAAACAATTCGTCACACCCAAGGCGAGTGCCACGCTCTCGCTCAGAGAGCGTGTCGACGAGAACGAAAGTTAAAAGAAAAAAACGTAAGGAGAATGTAATTCAAGTGCAAGGTTGTGGTTACTCGCGGACTGTTACAAAACTTGCGGATATCGAAAGACCTTCGCGTAAACGAGAACTTTAGTACGATGACGTTATATGCACGACATGTAGCACACGGCGTGGTAGAGGGAGAAGGAGAGGGAGACCGCACGAAGGGGTCAATCGTACGTATCAATCATTGGGTAAATGCCACTTACATTTTCCCGTGATCCGCCATTCGGACTGCGATGTGTCAGTGGACCAACGAGTCGTCGTCGTTGTCGTCTTCGTCGTCGTGGCCTCCTCGAAGTCGTTCCTCGTGTCTGGCAGCGGCCCGTGCTCGCACCTTCTAACACACGGTGCGGGAAACGGCTAATCCTACCGAAACGAGTCCCGAACCGCGTAAAACACCACGGCGATCAGGAGGCGAGGTCGGGCGGCGTACGCGGCGACATAGAGCCGGTCGTTGTCTGTTGGAACGAATTAAATGACGATGATAACCGCGTGCGCGATCCCGATTGTTTCGTACTATTCGCCGCCGTCTCCGGCTGTCTCGCTCCTTCTTGCGACAGCCACGGACGTCGCACCAAACAAACGACTATCACCGCGATCGATTCACTGCGACGCGAACGCCCGACACGCGCGTCCCACGACGCGGACTTACGACGTTCCACGAATTATCCTCGCCTAATGATGCCACGAAACGAAACGTCTTTTTTTCCGGCGAGAATGCAATTAGGACACCACAGCACTCCCGGCACAGACTGTCATCGATTGTTGACGAGCGTCCAGGTTGGTTAGGACCAACGCTACCGACATCCGTCGGTGGTTGTCAACACAGTCGCTGCAGGTCGAGGTGGCTTCCGGTGGTAGGTAGGGAAACTGCGTAGCTCCGAGAAGAAATTATTAAAATGTCCCAACCTTGTATGAGACTTCGTGTCGCGTAAAAAACAATTTTTGACGTATTCTGAAATTTATTGTCAACGAAGTAGAAAATAAATTGCACATCAGTCGTCGGTGCTTTACCGATCGTAGGATTTTGTATGTTATCGACGAGTCGTTACATTACCGATTACGTGCTATTATCATAGACACCGAGGAGAGATTATTCTCGGTGCATAGACGAAGTATTAGACTACACCGAGGAGAGACTCTCCTAATATAATATGTATAGTTGGCGCGGAATATTAACGTATATAACGTAAATATAAAAGTTTTATTCCCCTTTATTATGAATGGCACTTGTATCACATCCGGCAAATGTATGAATAAACAATATAAATGGCTTGAGGTGTTCATAATTTATTATCCTATACACATAATATATTTTTGCTCTTTCCGCAGTTATTATAAAAATACGATACATTTATTTCAGAGGATTATATTATAAGTAGAACGGATGAGTCATCATCATTAACAACACTTGCTACTAACTCAGTCGCGTGCTTCAACATTTATTTAAACCTAAATCATTCCTGTCATAATTAATCTAAGAAATTTATACCTATAACTAATCATTAACGATATTTTCGTTCTCCATAGTCTGTTATGCAATTGTGTCGATCATGCGGGGAAATGAACGGCAAGATTAAACATGTGACGACAATTTGTTAAGAATAGATAAGCGATTACGGGGAGAGAAAAATGGGCATGACAATGGAATGTCTGGAAAACAGATAAGCGGTCTTAAATAACGACTACATTTTCACACAAAAAACGATGGACACGTCAATACTCGATGTCATTTTGGAAATTAATCAATCTACTAACTTCTTATATATAAAACGGGTGCATCGTCTCAGGTCAAGTCACATTGAGATAGCAACATGAAGCAGGTAAGTCTTCCTTTCATTTTTATAAAATTTTACTCAACTTACTGTTAAATTTGTCATATTACTTGGTGGGACATTCTTAAATTTTTTTTATATTGCGCAACGGGTAGTAATATAACAATTATTAGTCGTCGCAAGGACTATACATTTTATTTCGTGTAGTTTTATTTATATGATTGACAGATAAGAATAGCAGGAGTTATCTCGATAATTATTATTTTTGTTAATCTCATAAAATGATTATTTTCAGATATTGAAGGCAGGGCTCTTAGCTGTGTTTCTGGCAGGTGCCATTACGGGCATCGCAGCCGAAAGTGAGTATTTTACTAATAAAAATAATGGCATCAATACATTCCTCACCTTTAATTACCTTTAGGAAAAATCGTTTGCTACTATGAAAGCTGGGCCGTATATAGTGGACTGAAACCGGCAGATATAAGAGCATATTTGTGCACCCACTTAATTTATGCTTTCGTTGATATCACCGGCGACAACAACTTAAAACCAACCGACGCCTGGGCAGATCTGCCGAGCGGTTTAGACGGATACGGAAAGTTTACCAGTCTCCGTAACCAGAGTCCAGGGTTGAAAGTTATGATATCAGTAGGCGGTTGGGACGCGGGATCCACCACGTTCTCTCAAGTCGCGGGAGACCCGGGACGTCGTGCTCAATTTGTCCAGAACGCCGTCAGCTTCCTGCAGAGACACAATTTCGACGGTTTGGACGTCGACTGGGAGTATCCTGCCGAACGTGGTGGCGGTTCTAACGACGTGCAGAATTTCGTCTCGCTATTACAGGAGCTGAAAAATGCCTTTAATAGTCATGGGTATATCCTCAGCGTGGCCGTGGGTGCTGAGGAATATGGATCCTATGATATTTGGAACGTAGCAAACACCGTAGATTTTATTAATTTGATGGCGTACGATTATCATGGAGCTGGGGACCAAAACACGGGGGTCAACGCTCCACCCCCGGATGTGGTATGTCTTTGCTATTGGTTTCGTGATAATTACTAATTACACTATACAACATAGTAATTCTTTTGTAATATAATATTCGTCCAAACAAATAGATAATTTTATTTGTAACGTGTAAAACTGTTTAAATAGCATAGAATAAAAATTTTTTTGTTGGACTGTGTTATAGTACGCGAAATATCTATATTTTAGTATCGTGATGCCGAAACTTGGATAAGTAAAGGAGTGCCTAAGGAGAAGCTCGTTGTCGGCCTTCCATTTTACGGGAGCTTGTACACTTTGTACAATGCAGGAGAGAATTATATAGGTGCCGGAGCTACGGCCGAGGGACAGCTTAGCTACAACCAGATCTGCCAGAATATAAAGAACGGATGGAACGTGGGGCGCGGTGGAGATGATTCACCCTATGCTTTCATTGGTAATCAATGGGTTGGATACGATGACCCGAAGTAAGTATTTCTTTCATAAGCACCTAAAATACTATTTGGACTGTACTGGAAAGTTAGTGCTGATACATGAATTGATTATAAATGTTTGAGGATCTGGTATGAAAATTATATGTTCGGGGTTTCAGATCTATTGCAGATAAGGCCGATTACATCCACGGTCGTGGTTTTGGCGGTGCAATGGTATGGAGCATTGATCAGGACGACTACGCTGGCGTTTGTGGCGCACCGTATGGACTTCTGGGCACGATAAATGGAAAATTGAGGGGATAGTAATGTATATAATATCTATCTGGTGATGGAGGATGTGGTCCCTGTCGCATTCAATTGCATCTCGTGTTCGATCCATCCTTCAACAATTACAATTACAAGAAAAATGTATCCGGCTGCTGATTTGCAGCTGAATGTATTATTATGTGATATGAAAACTTTTCCATATATATAATTTTATTCGCAATGTAAGTTTTAATAATAAACGAAAATTAAGAGCATTAATAAATAAGTTAATTATTTTCGAACAGTCAGATTGAAATTATCAGCGATAAATTTATAAGCAGTATTCTCTTAAGCGATCCTCTTTGTCAATTATTGTATATCTCTTGAAATTTAATTAATAAAGAAATAGTTTAAATAAAATTCAAGCGTCTCGTTACTTACCTTTAACTCTATCCGCATCCAATCCCTTTTCCATGTCATCTTCACTTAGTATAAGTAGCAATAAGACAAAATAGAAAACGCGTTACTCTGGCAAAAATTCTGATTTTCGATACAAATTTTGCTTTCCGAAAATTCGTGGAAATGACGTCACAGCTGAACTTAGTGCTACCTCCTATACTATCATATTCGCCTAATACAAAGTCTGATTTTTGGCCGAAAATTTTCTCTAAATTTTCTAAATTTTGCTTTTCGAGAATTCTTGGAAATGACGTCACAGCTGAACTTAGTGCTACCTCCTATGCTATCATATTCGCCTAATACAAAGTCTGATTTTTGGCCCAAAATTTTCTCTAAATTTCAGACTTTGTATTAGGCGAATATGATAGCATAGGAGGTACCACTAAGTCCTACTGATGCCGTAACTTGTCAGAAGAATTATCGCAGAGATAAATTTTCGAAAATCGTGCAAAGTCTGATTTTTGATCAAAAATTTTTCCCGCCGAAAATTCTTAGTGATCAAAGTTTCGATTTCCAGAATTTCTTCAGTCCTACCTCCTATGCTATCATATTCGCCTAATACAAAGTCTGATTTTTGGCCCAAAATTTTCTCTAAATTCAGACTTTGTATTAGGCGATTATGATAGCATAGGAGGTAGCACTAAGTTCAGCTGTGACGTCATTTCCAAGAATTTCCGGAAAGCAAAATTTTTATCGAAAAATCAGACTTCGTATCAACCGCAGAAGTTTTCATCGTTGAATTCGACGTACTTATACGACTAATTTAATATTGGTCAGGGCTCTTATTTCGAGTGAAAGTTCTCGTTAAGGAATGGGCGTTGGTCATTCTAGGAGCAGTGGACAGGTGATTAAATAAACAATAAGAAATATGTTTAACAAGGTGTTTATTTAATTTTTTTTTAAGTTATACATAGAATACAAATATCTGATATCTGTACAATTGCACTTAAGACTAATTGGAAGTAATGCACAATTAAATAAAACACTTGTAACCGATCATGCACCTTGATGTAAGGACCTGGTGATCGCCTTTTAACGCTGAAGCAGTAGAACTCATCGGAGAAGGTAGGTTTGTAGAGAAACGTGATATTCCTGTTCGTAGGGAACCTATTTTAATGACCGAACACTGGAATCGAAGCCAAAGATCCGAGGAATATCCTAAGCGATGTAATGTATCCAATTCAGATCGCTGGANTTTTTAAGTTATACATAGAATACAAATATCTGATATCTGTACAATTGCACTTAAGACTAATTGGAAGTAATGCACAATTAAATAAAACACTTGTAACCGATCATGCACCTTGATGTAAGGACCTGGTGATCGCCTTTTAACGCTGAAGCAGTAGAACTCATCGGAGAAGGTAGGTTTGTAGAGAAACGTGATATTCCTGTTCGTAGGGAACCTATTTTAATGACCGAACACTGGAATCGAAGCCAAAGATCCGAGGAATATCCTAAGCGATGTAATGTATCCAATTCAGATCGCTGGAAGCAAAGGGAATAATAATTTTATAAAATAGAACCATACTGGAGCTTAAGATAATACTAATATACGTATCTTGGTTTATAGCGAAGCGATTTGAATGAATAGCGATCGAACTTAAAGGTAAGGAACTCCTGAGCGATATAATTTATCTAACTTGAATCACTAACAGCACGCTGAACCCATTACCGTCAGTGAAGATTTTACACGAGGACCGTCACATTCCTGCTCACAGCTATTACTGTTCCATCAACTGGAGCAAAATATTATGAACATGTAATATATAATGTTAAGTATTTTTATTACACATAGGTATGGTGTGGTCACTATAATAGTCATAATATCCAGATAACATCGTCTTACGTCTCTATACAAAAATAATTACAATAATAATCGTTATTGGCATAGGCAAAATCGTTATTTATTGAAATTTATTGAGCACAATTATTTTTTTCTTATTTTACACAAGTAAACCTATATTAAAAGTCATTTAAAATTATAAGATCTTAATTATCCCTTATTATAATACACACGTTTATAGATGCGTATGCTCATGTATATCGTGTATATTTATATTTAAATTCATTCCGTAATACCTACAACGCATACTAACAATATATCAAAGTCTTTTATTACACTGGTAATATGAATTTTTGACAAAATACTGAATATTTCTCTCCTCCTCTCCTCTCCTATCTCCTCTCCTCCTTGTTTTACATCGCTTCCCTCCGTCACTCTTTATTAAATTAATTCCTCTTATGTTATCTCCTTCCCCATCATTACACTTCCACGTTACCTCTACGTCTCCCGTGCGCGTTTCATTAGTTATCTTTAAAGAATATTCGAAAGTGTAAATTTGCATTTTTTACGCGTGTCTATTCGAAAACCCTGATCAATTCGTGATTATTAAGAAAATTTCGCCTGTTGAACGGTTCGTCATCGGTCAGGGAAATCGAACCGCTCCTCGGTTCTCGTTTCGGAACAGCGTCCAGTCTTTGCCACTGGTGTCTCCGAGTCCTCGACAGCGGCACTTCATTACTATTTCACATTATTTATTCACACACTATTTTCAGAAGGTGGTTAAACGTGGAGCCGAATATTAAACCCAGGGTCGAATGAAACTAGCAAGTTCGTCATAAAAATTCTAAACACTTTACATCAAGATAAAACATCGAATTTATTTTTGCAAAATTAAATAGAAGAAATAATACTTAAAATATTATGTATACTTGATAAATAATACAAAAATCTGCACAGTTTCATTCGATTCTGATTAAATATTCCAGCACATGTAACCGCGTAACGTCTGACCGCCCCGTAAACATTTCCGGTCACGTTATTACTGGATTTATATAAAAACGGTATAAAATTCGTATGTATTGTGAGTCGAGCTTACGAGATAATTCAGAATCGATCGAATGGAAGAAACGTTTAATCTGATATTAACGACGTAAGTAAGTGTAGATATAAAATTGTCGTTGACTAAAATGACGCTACATTATCATTAATCGTGTACAAGAAGCGCGAGCTCGCCGAAAGAAACAGGACTTCCGACTTTCCAGCCCGAACGAGCTCTCGTTCTTCTCCCTTGAATTCGAGTCGAGCTTGAAACAAATTACGGCTGTATCCGGACATAAATAATGGAATGCTAAATTACGCGCTCTTTGCCGAGATTATAACAAAATCCTGCAGCGAGATTCGAAAGGAAGTCGAATCTTAAAAGGGAAAGAAATGCGAAGCTTATGGTACTACCGTAATATACAATAAAGAATTAACGTCCGCGGACGTATGTACAATCACGCATAAGACTATCCAGGTATGCAACAACTTCAAACTCATTTCGATGCGCAACGATTTCTGGCGTTACGATATTAATATATGGCACGTATTATATTTATACGTAATTATAAACTTTGCACATTTCATTATCTTCGTCTTTCTTGCCTTATTCTAAGTTCTAAGTCTTCTGAACACTTATCTCTTCGTCGTTCCCTTGTCTCAAACGTGCGACCCTTCATCGGTAACTTGTCTATAACGTAGGGTGATCATACCTCTCGTGTTCGTTCATAACAATTACACCTTTCCATGTTAGAGAAATTATAACTACGATAATAAATACAAAATAAGATATATGATCATCTTGGAGATAATTTCATATTTCTATAAAATTATTAAGGAGTCAGATGAAAATTATACGTATCCTATATAATTATATTCGACATACAAAACATAGCTGGAATTATAGTTAGAAAATTAAAGCTCGCAATGATATCTTATAGCGGAACGCAAATGTTATTACTAAAAACTGGGTACTTTGGCTGCGATAGAGTTTCTGTAATAAAATTCTAACGACTCTAATGAATATTATAAAGAATTCTATAGTCTCGCGTCTTCGTTTCATTTTCAGTAAGGCTACGATCACCTTACTAGATAAAATTCTCTATATAACTAAAACGTTCTAAATTCTAGATAAAGATATTAGTACCAAACGTTTTGAATAAAAATTAGTACGCGTTTTAGAAGACAACTCTATATGTACCATTTATAAGGGGAAAAGAACCACCCACTCTCGTTTAAGGACGGTTAAAGCTTCGAAAAATGAGCAACGATCGAACGATACAGAACGAGTCTAATAATTATAATCAACAGACGCGTATATTTATATCACTTGGAAAATTTTTCAAATTTTTTTTTCTCATCCTTATTTATTCTTCTCTTTTTTAAATTCTATCCTCGATTACGTAACATCGTTATAATAACACCGCATCCCTAAAACTGTACACGAAAATTTCTCGCATCACTCATGTCCAACAATATATAAGTATGTAATTAAGTTGCGGAAAAACAAACATCGCGCGATGCCTCCAAGTTTCGCACGCTTAATTATAAATACAATCTCGTACACGTATACAGGATGTACAATTCAAAAATATACAGATAATCAAGCTTTTTATAAAAAACCAACTCTTCTGATAATGTCTAATTGTAAGACATATTCATTGCCTTAAGATTTGTACATATTTTAGGATGATCGCCTCGAAACAGAGTGAAATAAATTTTTGCTAACGAATTCGCTCAATAATATGTAAATTTAAACGGAACACCCTGTATGCGTACATATACATATTCCTATATACACATGTATCATCGTCGTCGTAATTCTATCGTATCCCTACGAGTTACATTCTGCGAAATATACATACATGTAATACTGAACGAAGGAGAGAAACAATTATTAGAGATTCGCCGTCATTGATTGTACTTCCTGGTTACATCGCGAACGACAACACGTGTTAACACTTACAAACGAAATCGAACTGTGAACAAGCGTTTTTGTATTACCGAATTGAATAAATGAGGATGACAAGAAGTGTGCCAGTGCCTCGAGACCTTTTCGTTTTCGTTTTTATGTGCATCTGTTTTCACTTACGGACGGCTGAAAAGGACTCGCCAATTTGATTACTCTCACGGATCAGGATAATTATGCCATCGTGTTCTGGCAGTGTTTTATTAACAAAAATGTTGTAAATCATGTACTTAGGAGAGATTTTCATTTCTCGTTTTACAATAATAACTCACAAATTATTCGTAAAGCATTTATGATACATATTATAGTCGCACTATACTTCTGCGCGTGGATTCTTTTTAAATTACTTTCATCGTTCACGCTTCAATGAGAACTTTCTGTAACACTTGTACGAGAAAGTTTAACGATAACGCGGTCGTACACGTCGCCCCGCACGAGCGAGCTACGGGCAACGCCCGTGTAATAGTCTCTTCGATTGTTCCTCCTTCTCTTTTATTAAAGAGTTTGACTCCTCTCTTCGTCTTGACGGGTGTATCGAGAAACGTGTATTAAGAGCGAAACGTTGCATCGATCGAGACTGGGTCTTAGAATCATGTCGTTGGTGCGTTAGAAGACGGCGGCGTGTCCGTGCGCCATATGGAGCTGCCTGATTGACTGATCGTGGTGATCTGTAAACAGAAGAAATCAAATCGTTAGATAATGGACAGAAAAGTTTTTTTTCAATTGTATTTATATAAAAAAGTAATTGAAGTTTTAACAGAACGGAATAGCAAGTTGGAGGAACTATAAATAAATCGAACGAGTAATTGTCACCTTATTGTCGTGTCCAATTAATGGAGTTTCCGCTGTGGTCTCTTCGCCGCGATTCATGTACGGATGTGGGGGCGGCACATAAATCGGCTTAGAATGACTGGCGACTTGCGCGTAAATCGTCGGTTCCTGGATTAGCTGCCTACGCGTCAGAGTCGACATGGGAAGCAGTTGAGGCCGCTGAATATTGGATACCTGTACCGGCTGATAACAATTAGGAGGTATTCGTCGGCCTCCGAGCGACAGTTCGGCGTACGTTAACTCTGATCCCTGTAATACGTTAACGATTACACAAACCATTATTTGAGATCGAAAAGCAGGCACTCTTTATTCTTCATTAAATTCTCTGTACAATTTATTGATCGTACAATTGGAATTTAATTCATATTTTATGAACATTGTATAATTTCCTCGTTAAGAATAAATTATATTAATTTAATTTGCACTTACGTTGTTTGTAAAAGTACTTGCGTCTGTTCGTGGCTGATGTAACACATAGCGCGGTGAAGTGCCTTTGCACAGTTCAGCGTACGAATTTTCTGTGGGAACATAATTACAAATAATGTTTAAAGCGACGAAGCCTTTTCACTAAACGATCGATAACTGCCCACTCAACTAGTTCTTTTTAATGATAAAATTTCGATAGACTTTCATTATATTTGCTCTTTTCGTTCATACCAATAATTTTCGCTACAGAGTGTACAAACTGTTACGTAAAGCATTTAAGGAGCAAGGAAAAACGGAAGCTCTTAAAGGGAGCCATATTTCTGTTCGTAACAAACTAATTGCAGCAATTTCTTTTACCCGTGATATCAGCTTCTATAAAATGTATTACATCGATTCTCCCATTACGTTACAGCTTGAGAAAAGATTTATTCATTCAACTCTAATTGCCCAATCTAATTTCCTCGCTCGGGCATTTTAGAAAATATTAAACCTGTGCTTTATGAATTTCTNGAACAAACTGTTACGTAAAGCATTTAAGGAGCAAGGAAAAACGGAAGCTCTTAAAGGGAGCCATATTTCTGTTCGTAACGAACTAATTGCAGCAATTTCTTTTACCCGTGATAACAGCTTCTATAAAATGTATTACATCGATTCTCCCATTACGTTACAGCTTCAGAAAAGATTTATTCATTCAACTCTAATTGCCCAATCTAATTTTCTCGCTCGGGCATTTTAGAAAATATTAAACCTGTGCTTTATGAATTTCTAATAGCTTTATTGTATAAAAAAATTGACCCATTTTTAAGGACCAACAGGACTTCACTTGTCTCTGTTTAAGAAAATCTAGTATAATTAACATGTGACAGTTTTAACCGAGGAATTGAAGGTTTGAAGTTTCATCAACGTCTTGGCCAGCAGCCGTGGGCTAACGTGCGGAATGCTCATTAAATTACCTACCATTAGCGTGAGGAATTATGTCTGNGAAATTGAAGGTTTGAAGTTTCATCAACGTCTTGGCCAGCAGCCGTGGGCTAACGCGCGGAATGCTCATTAAATTACCTACCATTAGCGTGAGGAATTATGTCTGGGTCCTTCTCGAAGCTCTCGATGCTGTCCGAGTTGAGAGGCAGGGTCGACGATTTATCACGTGGAGAGGAACTGCCGGTGCCGGACGCGGCCAGGTTTGCCATGCCGCCGTCGTCGTGAGAGTCCTTGTCCTCCTGAGGCCTCGGTCGATACCGTAATCTCACCGCCAGGACTATCACGAAGATCACCAGTAGAAGTCCCGCCGTTGCTCCGACCACCGCTCCCAGCAGTGGTCCGGACAGCGACAACATCACCGGCGTCAATGCTGGAAATCCGGTTAAGTACCCTGAGTTTTCCTGCTTCCCTTATCTCACCGCGGGAGATCATCGGTTACAGGATTGGATTTCGGGACATAATTCTCGGATATTCGGTAGAAAATAAAATGATAATCGCGAGTTTCAACGTTGCTTATGTATGATCTTGTGATCCATGAAATTTCAGTGTCCTCGAAAAACCCGAATCTCGAATTGTTTTAAACGCAATTAGGTCACAGGAAGACAGTAGAAGAAAAGGAGATATACGTCCCATGAATCTTGATTAAGAATTGGTCGATCATTTCTCTAAATGATGGAGACCAGATGGAGTAGAATGATACAAAGCTGTTTGCCGAGGCTAGTAGAATGAACCTGATTATAGTCAGACCAGAAGAACAAGCTTCAAGTAGATGGACTAAACAAAGGGCCATACCTGACGGCGCAAGTGGAATAGACACGCTTTAATGAGACACGCAAGAAAATCGATTACGCCGATCAGTGTCGAGTTTAATTAATTAATCAGAATAAGAAAGATGTTAAAATCCTTGAGATTTTTAAGATACATTTTCGTCTGTCTGTCTGTCGTGTAATTTTTTTCTCTGAATTTTAAAATAAATATTTCAATTTCCTGAAATTCACGTCAATTGTGTTTGACTGAAGACGCGTTAAAATATTGCTACACGGTACAGGGGAGCGTATGCGTCGACGTAAGAAATTCAAGCAACGTTCGGGCGCGGTTGTGATTTATTCGCTCGCGCAATTTCGGCCGGCAGTTTGATTTACGTTCTCGCTCGGCGTCCCAGCTAATAATGGATTAATATCTTGATAATAAACGAGCGCCGCGGCTGATTAACTATGCTCGAATACGTCTCGTATTCGGCCATCGACAATTATGTAAATGAAATATCATCGCCGGGGCTCGATTGTCGTTTCCTGTTGCGACCAAAGTTTAATGAACGGCTGCTGTTAAGGGCAACTATCGGGAGGCTGGATTCTCAGGACGTTATCGCGCAAATATTTCACACCTGCGACGCGTTTAATAGTCTGTCGGGGATACGACGCGGGGGATATGACTTTCACACGTACATTTTTCAATTCCGCACGCGGCCACGATTTTACTGCAGTTCGCGGGATTTACTGCTCGTTCGAATTAAATAATCTATCAAATATGAAAGCGTTCACTCGTTTGGTACAATATTATTTTTTGACAATATTTAATTCAAATTGCACGCCTTTCCTTTTTGTCATGTCTAAAAAATAGACGATTTAATTAAAAAATAAATAGTTAATTGGGAGTGAACATTAAAAGCGGTGAAAGGGAGTTGTGTTTTTATAAATTGACACTTTAATCTCCCTTTGTTTCTGTGAACCGCGTCGATTTTCCTCTGTCGATCAATCACACACCAGTTTCGCGTTGAAGCCTTTTAATATCTTCAGGTCGCAGTGTAAAAAAAAGCTGTGCGTCATCTAGGCACGTTCCATACTGCATTCTTACGCTACGTTAACGTAGCCAAGGCTCTCCACTATTCGCATGCAATGAAAATGTGTCTACAGCGGGACAGGTGAAACACAGATCTACGATCAGAAGCGAAAGCGCGTCACGTTGCAAGCAGAAGAGTATATCTCGTTACACGTATGTGCGTTCCTATCGGGCACGTGTTCCTCTACTGTGTTCTCATCCAGCACGAGTCACCGTGAGCCCTAAACTTTTTCCATTCGTTCTAACGTCGTGCCGAGCGTTAACCTTTCCACTCTATTCGTCCGCGAACAAAACGGAGAATTTCTACGGGAATTTATCGGGGAAATACCCGCGGAGAATTATTGCCCGGAGGAATGATACTCCGAAGCTTCTTTCCGCTCGAAATTATTCGTCGTCCCGAAAATTGTAAAGGAAGCTGGAACACTTGCACGAATTCTGTTTTATTTGATCAAGAATTTTTCACAGGATTAAACACCAGGAATGAAGGAGGACCTCTATTCTTTCTGTTAATAATATATATCGTAAATAATTATTCATTATATGTACTTAATGCAGCTCGTACTTTTTACTCGACGCGCTCTGAATAATTGAATCCCGCGACGTATAGAACGACAAAGGGGCAAATTACGCGACAATTCCCGCGGATAAGAACGGACGGAAGGGAGCGTACTTTGAAACCTCTTTGGTGGAACGTCTCCGAGCCCGAAAAAAACCACTCACGAAGTGTCCCGCAGAAAAAGCTGCTCCCGTTTCCGCATGGGAAACCGTTTCACCTCGAGAACAACAACAACAATTTCGTAGACAATAGGGTGGAAGGACGAAAATGGACCATTCAGCGTACCCGCTGCCACGGCAAATGAATGAACGAAACGCGTCAAATAAATGATGACGTTCTAAAAGCGTGCACAGATTTCCAGCCGGGCCTCGCGTTGCCGCGCGCCGCGGAGGGGCATTACCGGTGGAAAGAAAGAGACGGGGACATCGTGACACGGTCGTAAAAGGCGGCTCGTAAAAATGTACCAGGTCTTGGTACCGGGTACCTCGGCGCGATCGTAAAGCCACTTCCCCTTCAATCCTTTCGTCGCGTTGTCGCCACTTTTTGAAAGCTCTCGCGTACGACAACCCCGACCACCGATCCGAATGAAATATGACCCGTGCTTCGACCGAGGGACAACGACACAAATTGCCGAGTTCTTCAAGTCATTTTGAATTCAAATTATTTTTAGAAAGTCTTTCGCACCTGCTCAATTTACAGTTTCGCCGTTTTACAATTTTTTCCATGTTTTTTTGTACTCGTTAGCGTTTTTCTTTCGTTTCGATTTAAAGTACAGCCGGATAATTGTTCGGCTATCGTTCCCCGGCGTTACACGATGCACCGTGGCATAATGACGTTAATCAGGCCGATCGGAAATGTCGATTTCGTTTCGACGCCAACTGTCTCGCGCGGATTAACCGAAGCGGCTAATTTCGGATTAATCGATTATATCACCGCGCCGATGTAACGTTGCCACGTCCGCCCGTTCCTGTTCGTGTCTCTGCCACGTGGCTCGTTCTCGGTTGATAGAGCTGATCCATGTATATAAGTGGACGTCTGACCGCCAATTAGCCGATTCAGATTATTCCGGAACCGGAGCGCCGATGCGCGTGTTAACATTCGCCACGAATCGTTAAAATCAGACGACGCGAAATCGAGTCTTCTTTTTTTTTTACAATTAATGAGAAGCGACAGAAGGTGCGTCGAGATTGCATTCTGTAAATTGCATGTTTTACGTGCTTATACAAAATTCTGAAGGTTTCGTCGTTGCAATTAATATTGCATTAAACCGCGCGTTTAATGACTTCATTTCACTGTTCGACTATTTGTTTGATTTGTCTATAAAATTCGCAATTTAGGAGATATTACCTCTTAATTTAACGATCAGGCGAATTTAAAGAGGCTTAGCACGGTTTTTCCCATTAAAACACGATTATCCCGGGGACGGACGACGCGTTTGCAGAGATCGTGAATTATCGTTACGCCATGCCAGCAATGAATCTGGGATTCAGATGCACTGTCCAGAGAACTACGGCCTGGCACTCAAGTTCGAGATTAATCAAAATCCACTTAAATTCACGAACTCCTCTAAACGGGTAGACCTCTTGTTCTGCGTCCGCGATTCTAAGTTGATATTAAACGCAGGAGGCAGCGGCCGTCTGCACTCGCCGAGGTTTGACGCTTCCCAAGATGGAATCCAGTTAACTCGAAAGCGATTTTATATTCCGTCGGACTCCTAGTCCCGCTCCGTTGGAAATACTTTTAACTCTCAATAATCTAAGCGTGACAGAGAATTTATATTAAACTCTTTCCTCCAAGTTTGTTCAAATATAAAACCACTACTTTTACACAGAATTAAAATAATTATTAATTCTAAAGCTTCTTAAGCTCGACTAAAAGCTAACAATTATATTTATAAGCAGTCAACAAGCTGTTTTACAATCAATATTAATGAAGCATTATGAAATCACGTCGAAGGCATGACGATTCTATGAAAATAATCAAAACCGTATTCGAAAATCATTCCCTAGCCTAATCAAGCGGTTTAGGGAACTAGAGTGAAGAACCACGTTTATCGAGCTGTCATTTCTCTTTCTCTGTCCCGGCCCTCGGCTTCAGCTAACCACGCGACTCTGTCTCTTTTCCCCGTGACAAGGAGGACTGGGTATAGCCGCAGACCAATTTCGGTTGAACGTCCTCCGGCTGGTTCGCACGTACAAACGGTTGTCTTAGTGGTGTCCCTTGGAGCCAGGAGTTTCCCGACTTCTCTCCTGTGTACGTACTAACCGTTTACAGGATGTATACGCTAGGACCTTTCGCCACGAATTCACGAGGGGGCCGTCCATTTCCATATTCGCACGTGGGAGAGACCACGCTTTTATAATCAGCTTCTGTACCCCGCTTATGCTAAGCTCTAACGATTAACGCGGTGGTTCAATGATAATTATATCAAAGTATCATACGCGATCCGCGAGACGACTTAAGAGTTTAATAGACGTTAGATTAGAGAGTGAAATAAAAGAGAAGAAATGGAATGAGTCTGTAAATGCAACTGTACTGTTGCAGAGACAAATTTATTCTATCTGTCCGTTCTAATAGCGCGACGCAGATCAAAATCTAGCGGGTAGGTAGATTAATCTCTCGAATTGTGTTCCCGTCGATCGAAAGGACCCGATAAGGTGATTCAAGGGTTTAGCCGGAAAATTGAATTCCATTCGGTCAGTCGCGTCGGTCGGCGCCGGGATTAGTTTTACATCGCACTACATCACCGATTCTCAGTCAGCTTTGACCGGCGCGGCGGTGAAACTCGACGATCTCCTCGACGTTGTACAACGATGTTTATTCCGTGTTTACGCTGTAGCCGAATTCGGTCCGGTTAATTTCGAGCGTCCGCGGGTGAACGTTAATTTTGGATCAGATTTTCAGTCGGATTTACCCGAGATGATCCAATGATTTAATGATTAAAACGGCGGCCCCGACCGATCTCTACATGATCCCGGATTAAGTCTGGATTAGGTTCGGTCATCGTGAATTCCGGATTAGCTATCGGTCCGCGTTTGACAGCATAATTTGATACTGTGATGCCGCCGCCGATTGCCAATTCAATGTCGCTGATCGCTGATTTAACTGCCAGCGCCGGCTGCGTAGATCTGAATTTCCGTTTGCGTTAGCTAACCTCTCGGTCGTCCATTGCCATTTTTAATTCTCTTCGATGTACGCAGCTCGCGCAAAAGAAAGTGAACTTAATTAACGACAGGACGATTATATACGAAGGAAATGTGAAACCTAAAAGTTCTGGAACGATTTTTAGGACACGAGAGTGTGGAAGAAAGTGTTTTAAGCAACGGTGGCGAGATCGGCAGGTCGAGTTTCGGTATCGATGATGCGCAACGCTCAAACCAGAAGGCTAACTAGGTAGCACGAACGCAATTCTGATCGGATTTCAATTTGGGAACAGTTCAGAGGGTAGAGCCACTAACTCGGAGTCGAACATTTAGTTCGCCAGTTAGCTCCGAATCAGATTCGACGCTTCTGACGGGAGCTGTCCCTGTCGAGAGTCGATTGGTCCATTACACGAAAAGAGTACAGGCCAATGTGTAGAAGCGATAATGGAAAGTTGAGAAAACTGTCTACCTCGTGAACGTCGGCCGAGCGTCGGACAGGACCTGATAAGGGATGTCCCACGATTTGATTCACGACTCGCAGAGTGCTTTAGAATAAATGTAAGACGTTGCTGAGACCATTTGGGATAAAACGTGTCTTATGAATGCAAATTTTGCTTTCAATTCAATATGAAGAAAATGCAAGTATGCTCGCTGTCATGAATTTGTATTGTATTACAAGAATTTGCGAGATACTTCAGAATATTCCGATGTATATGAAATAAAAATGCTTGGTTTCAAAGACGATCACGACTATAACAAATGTTCTTGAAATTTAAGTGACTGATTTAGTCTGAACGGAAAAATAAATGAAGAGAAACAGAGAAAGAAAGATGTTCCTTGCTCGATGGGGAGGAGGGTGAGAGGGAGTGAAACGGGCAGACACGTGTACGAGCGCGTTCCGGGCTCGTAGATGCGATGAAAAATTAGTCTGCGGATGGCGCACGCTGACTCGAAATCGAACACTAGCTGGCCCCTACCTGGGAATCGTTGGTGCTCCTGTGTCTTACCCTCCTGAACTAAATGCGGGCTGTGAAGAATCGTCGCGTCGCTGGTCGCGTGCTTCGTAATGATCCGCAGCGAGAGCACCAGCCCGGATTCGCTCCTCTCCACGGGCAGATTGGTGATCTCGAGCTTGCTAGGCGTCGTGCTAGTCGCTGAGGCCAACAGATGCCTGGTGTCCGCGTCGAAGACCTGGAGGACGTAGGTGGCGGTGCGCGGGTCGATGTACTCGCTCTCGGCGCAGCTCACCCTGACCGTAGTCCAGCTCTCTTCCCTGATCGTGCAATTCTCCGGGGGCGGAGGTTGCGCCATCCTCTCACCTGCTACCATACCGGGCACAACACACCAGCCTCAGCCATCTTCTACAGCTACTTCGACGGGGTTTTTATGGGCCGAAGGGAAAAGGGGAACGAGGGGTCGTTCTGGGATCCTTTTCTCCGTTCTCTTTCTCGGGCGGTCTTCAGGGTCGGGGGTTAAGTGGAGCTACAAAGTGAGACTAGGATATCCGTGTGTTGCCAAGGGTTGCTCTCTCTCTTTTTTTTATTTTTTTGGCTTTTTGATTCTCTCGCGAGCGGAGGGATTTCACTCCAACGGGTTTCTGGCAACGTGTTCACGTATTCCGTTTGTCCGCCGTGTTGATGATGCATTCAACGCTCGTTTGTGATTTCTCCTTCGTCCCTGCTTTACTCGGGGATAACGGACATCGGACAGCTACTTTCGTTGACGAGATTGCGCAACGCAGATTGCATCCACGGACGTTAGCTAATATTCTCTAACTTGCGACCCGACACAAATTTACTATCTGACAATCAAGTGAATCTGAATACAAATTTCCGACGCTAATAAAACAAACGGAGAGACTAAAAGTACGTTTAACAATGCAATAGAAAAATATCGAACGCAGGTAACAAAATTTAAACGTCAACCGAAAATCTATTTCGCAGCTTTTTCCAGCCCCTCATTTTTTATTCGTCGCGCGGACGTGTTTTAATATGAACGTCAGAGCGTAGGCGTAATCGATATCTGCCATAAAGTTGGACAGGCTCGCTATCGGGCCGTTCGATTTAGTCGTACGGGTAGTGACTTCCGTTTTCGGGTTACGTAAGTCCGTACCGGAAATACAATGAGTACGTGACTCCTTTATCAAACGAAATATTCGCCGGTCCGATGGAAGAAGCATTTACACGCGTGAACGATCCAGAACTGTTATACGGGACCTTTTTTTCTGTCTCTCTTCCCGGCCCGGTTCGACAGGGGGTGCGAGCCAATAAACTGACAAACGAGAACCGAGCGACCCTGGTCAATGATATCGACTGTCTCGATGAACCGGGGATTCGTTTAACACATTCTAATGGTCCTACAGTTACGGGATTCGACCTTTTTAAATAAACAGACATTATTTAATTTAAACATATTTCCCTGAAAATGTCCGAGGTTGATAAAATTGTTAATGCAATTACAATTAATTACTGAAATACAATGATTCCGCCGAAAATTTTCTGGGCCACCGCGCTCATCAGTCATTTTTTGAAGATGCAATAATTATCGAAGAAATGTTCGATAACAATAGTAGAAAACTACAATTTCTCGTGGTACGTCGAGCAATTATTATAAAATGGATGAAAACTCGCGGAGGGAAACAGCACGAATAATGAAACGTTCGTCGAAATAAAACAGGAAACATCGTATTTAATTGAATCTCCTCATTACGATTGTTAATAACGAAATTTACTCTGTCAAATCAAATGCCGTCTGGAGATAATAGGAAGTACTGAAATATTCAGCGTCGATTAACAAGGCCGGGGGTATTAAAAATATCGATCACGGTTTTTGTATTCGACCGTGTATACACCGGCGTATAAACGCGGGCGCGTGTGTCCGTCGGCGATTTGCTTGCGATTAGCAAATATTTGCATGTTGAACGCAGGGAAGTCGATACCGCGGCCGTAACATTATCGAGCCGTTCAAAAAATCGGCGATTCTATACGATAGTAAAAGAAAGGACCGCGTTTTATCGGAACGCGGCCGAACGAGGGGGAATATCATTGACTCGCACTACTTGACACCCTGCCAGCTCATTTATTGACGCATACCACTGCGCGCGGTAGGACGGCCCCGTTCGAAAACAAACAAAATTATCCGGTTTACAATCTCGTGTTACCTCTATCGGGCAGTCGTGCGTTCACTTAATCCTGTTTTACCCTTGTATAAACGAAACACGTCCGAACTGAATTATTCCAGGGGAGAGAAATTACGAAACTGTCTTTTATCTTGAAATGTTCAATTAAATTAGATATATATAGTATAAAGATCGTCTGAAATCTGTATAAGGATTTGGCACGATCGATGCTTATCAGAAATTAAACCGTATCGATTATTATTAAGGATCTGTTGTCATAATTGGATGCGGCCTCCGATTACGAGTACAATTTAATTCTACAATCGAACCGAGATCAAGCGAAATTGAATTGAACGCCGAGATATTCCTACCAGATACTATAGTAGACTTAACTCGTGAGTCAGATCCCATTTAACCGGCACCACGAACGGGCAGAACGAAATTCATCGAAACGGAAGGGAATCGAGGGATCCCGATCGATCGCGGAAGACGCAAGATATTGCGCCTCGAGATCCGGCGTCCAGCGTTTAATAAAAGATGGGGTCACAATTAGAGCGCGAGAGCCAACAGCCGTCCGGCACGATGTACACCGATTTCCAGTTAGCCAACAGACAGAATAGGCAGAGTCAACGACGAGAGAGGAGAACAGCCAGTGGGCAGCCACCCCCGCCCCCCGCACCTCCCCCCAACCCCAATTAGCCACGCATTATTAACGCGTACTGTACACAGGCCGCGTTTACGACCAGCCCGGACCCGCGTTCCACGGTTAATTGTTAGCAATTAGCAGGAAGAATGAGCTAGCAATCTGGCAGAGTCGCCGGGACGAAATTATTTCGCCGGCCTACGAGCGGGATTCCTTTTAGTGGAACACTTGTCCCTTCCCCCTCTTCCCCCTTTCTGATCTCTCTTTCCTGATCTCGTGAAAAAAGGATAGAAGGAACACCAAACTTTTCTTCTTTTGTCAAATGAGATTTGAATTAATATTTTCTACTGCTCGTCAAAAGAATGCCAATTTAAAATTCTATTTCGTTTAAGTGATTTTAACTGCGTTATTAATTTAGAGTTCTTTTGATAAGAACAAAACTTTTATGCAGTGTAGCTGAGTTAGGATAGACACCGAATTTGTGAGTCAATCCGATTTGATTAAATTCGTAGGTAAACGCTATCAAATTAATTACCATATCTGGCTTATTAATTACAACCATCGCTGTCAATTATCGCTATAGATCACGTTACTAATCATGGTAATTAATCTGTAGTACTGCCCTCATTTAACACCGGCAAACAATACTACATAAAACAAAGAACAGAACTAAACTCTGAAAACTACGATTTTACGCTGTCGATATTTTTCTTGTCAAATATATCTTTAAACCGAAATCAGCGAAAGAATAAAAAGATCGAATTATTTCTTTGCCGTTCTCCGATGCGAGACCGTCGAACATCGGACGTATAAAATGGGTGCAACACGTGTACCGTACGGCCTCGTCACGTGGATCGCAGATAAACGAGTTTCTCAAGGAAGGCCCGACACACGCAGGATCGATGAGAATGCACGGGGCGAAGAAGCGGGACACGTCGGGACGCAGGGGAAAGAGATTACCCGGGTAGTCGTTCGTTCGAGAGAGCCAGAAAGAGGGCGAACGACGAGCGTGGGAAGTATGTCGGTACTAAGAAGAAGAGAAATAGATAATCACGTGAGCTCTACGATGCAAGGCCGTGCAGCGTAGCAGACAGTGCTCAAAAGGAGGTCGCAAGAGAGTGCCACGCGTCGGTCTCGATTGACGTCCGGGATTCGTTGTCGTCGGGGTCGTGTTCGGCCCTGCCTGTGATTAATCGTGATCGTGTGCAAACTCACCTGTACGCCTCTCGGGCAGGTTGAGCGTTGTGGCGCGGAAGTGGACCGTCTCGCTGCGGCCCTTGCTGTTGCTCGCGTATATCTGTACGTCGTAGGTGGTGCCCGGCTCGAGATTGCCAACGGAGAACGACGGCACCTTGCTCGTCTGGTTGTAGACGGTGGTGCTCGGCTTTGAGGACGTACTGCTGGCGCTCGGCTCCCGGTCCACCTGTATCGTGAACTTCTGCGGCAGACCGCCGTCGAATCCCTCGGTGCACTCCACGTACAGGGAGTCCGTCGTCTGGTTCAGCAGCGAGCAATTGTGCGGCGTGTCCGGGTGACCTGGGGTGAGAAAGTTAGCTTAGTATACGCGAATCAGGCAGCCGGAAGTTTCGGGCTTCTCGCGAGTAGTTATCGTGGATCAGGTAGCTTGTGTTCTTGGGGAGGATCCAAAACGTTCGCGGTGTTTAAGCTATTCAGTCGGAGGAACACTGTTGTACACGTAATTAATCGTCCAGAAAAAATGCAAGTGCAGTATATCTTATATATATACAGTGACTCCCTTTAATATTCGGACATACTTCGAAACGGTATAAGTTCTTTAAAATGGTGCCGACTAACTTAATTTNCAGAGTCAACGACGAGAGAGGAGAACAGCCAGTGGGCAGCCACCCCCGCCCCCCGCACCTCCCCCCAACCCCAATTAGCCACGCATTATTAACGCGTACTGTACACAGGCCGCGTTTACGACCAGCCCGGACCCGCGTTCCACGGTTAATTGTTAGCAATTAGCAGGAAGAATGAGCTAGCAATCTGGCAGAGTCGCCGGGACGAAATTATTTCGCCGGCCTACGAGCGGGATTCCTTTTAGTGGAACACTTGTCCCTTCCCCCTCTTCCCCCTTTCTGATCTCTCTTTCCTGATCTCGTGAAAAAAGGATAGAAGGAACACCAAACTTTTCTTCTTTTGTCAAATGAGATTTGAATTAATATTTTCTACTGCTCGTCAAAAGAATGCCAATTTAAAATTCTATTTCGTTTAAGTGATTTTAACTGCGTTATTAATTTAGAGTTCTTTTGATAAGAACAAAACTTTTATGCAGTGTAGCTGAGTTAGGATAGACACCGAATTTGTGAGTCAATCCGATTTGATTAAATTCGTAGGTAAACGCTATCAAATTAATTACCATATCTGGCTTATTAATTACAACCATCGCTGTCAATTATCGCTATAGATCACGTTACTAATCATGGTAATTAATCTGTAGTACTGCCCTCATTTAACACCGGCAAACAATACTACATAAAACAAAGAACAGAACTAAACTCTGAAAACTACGATTTTACGCTGTCGATATTTTTCTTGTCAAATATATCTTTAAACCGAAATCAGCGAAAGAATAAAAAGATCGAATTATTTCTTTGCCGTTCTCCGATGCGAGACCGTCGAACATCGGACGTATAAAATGGGTGCAACACGTGTATCGTACGGCCTCGTCACGTGGATCGCAGATAAACGAGTTTCTCAAGGAAGGCCCGACACACGCAGGATCGATGAGAATGCACGGGGCGAAGAAGCGGGACACGTCGGGACGCAGGGGAAAGAGATTACCCGGGTAGTCGTTCGTTCGAGAGAGCCAGAAAGAGGGCGAACGACGAGCGTGGGAAGTATGTCGGTACTAAGAAGAAGAGAAATAGATAATCACGTGAGCTCTACGATGCAAGGCCGTGCAGCGTAGCAGACAGTGCTCAAAAGGAGGTCGCAAGAGAGTGCCACGCGTCGGTCTCGATTGACGTCCGGGATTCGTTGTCGTCGGGGTCGTGTTCGGCCCTGCCTGTGATTAATCGTGATCGTGTGCAAACTCACCTGTACGCCTCTCGGGCAGGTTGAGCGTTGTGGCGCGGAAGTGGACCGTCTCGCTGCGGCCCTTGCTGTTGCTCGCGTATATCTGTACGTCGTAGGTGGTGCCCGGCTCGAGATTGCCAACGGAGAACGACGGCACCTTGCTCGTCTGGTTGTAGACGGTGGTGCTCGGCTTTGAGGACGTACTGCTGGCGCTCGGCTCCCGGTCCACCTGTATCGTGAACTTCTGCGGCAGACCGCCGTCGAATCCCTCGGTGCACTCCACGTACAGGGAGTCCGTCGTCTGGTTCAGCAGCGAGCAATTGTGCGGCGTGTCCGGGTGACCTGGGGTGAGAAAGTTAGCTTAGTATACGCGAATCAGGCAGCCGGAAGTTTCGGGCTTCTCGCGAGTAGTTATCGTGGATCAGGTAGCTTGTGTTCTTGGGGAGGATCCAAAACGTTCGCGGTGTTTAAGCTATTCAGTCGGAGGAACACTGTTGTACACGTAATTAATCGTCCAGAAAAAATGCAAGTGCAGTATATCTTATATATATACAGTGACTCCCTTTAATATTCGGACATACTTCGAAACGGTATAAGTTCTTTAAAATGGTGCCGACTAACTTAATTTTTTGTTGGCTTTTAAAAGACTTAGTTTACTATGTGATGTGTAACAATCAGTTAAAATAAATTACTATTCGCTGAAATCTCGAAGAAAAAAGAAAAGATCATGATGTTTAACTTTTTTGTTGGAGGCTCTAGCAAAAATTTCAAACATCCCGTTTGTAGAACTAAATGTATTATATGAATGTGTAAAAAATCCATGAAACCGTAAAAGTGTTAGACATATCGAAACGTGTAAAAATTTGTCAATTTATCCCAGTCGTAGATTGAAACTCCTGGAGAACTGCGATTTTTTTAATTTCTAATCGCTTATAGCAATATTGATCGATTTTGATGAAACTTTGTACATGCATATAACTTACTTAGATCTGCAAACGAGACACTTCCAATCTTTATTCCAGACCCTAATAAAAAAGTTAAAAACCGTGTCCTCTACTATTTTCCTCGCAATTTCAATGAATACCAAGTATTTTTAACTTTTTGTTATACATTCTATAATAAATTAAGCTCTCTAAAATTCCACAGAAGATAAAGTTCATTGACCCAATACTAAAAATTGTATACCGTTTCGAAATGTGTCCGGATATTAATGGGAGTCACTGTATATATATCGTCAGGTCTAAATACGAAACTGAATTTAAACATACATGAAATTTTGATGTTCCTCTTCCTAATACATTTGTCTTCTATTGACGTACACTGCGACGGTAGATATAAAGTAACAATAGTTTATATTACGTCCGGACGTAGCCGGCGATTCGTCTGTACAACTCTCCCCTCATTTTTCCGCTGGGAAAGAGCGATCGTTTAAAAAGTAACAACTCCGTCGGTTAAAGACGCAGTAAAGCTATCTCTATTCGACAGAGGTATAGCGTCGTTTCGTGTGCACTGGGAGCACAGCTCCCCGGGATAGCTGACCCGTGATTGCGTCGAGAGGGCGAGAGATGAAGCGACTCGAAGTCGGGGAAACTACCACGACAAACGTCCGCCCCCCCTTTTCTTTCTCTCCCTCTCTGTCTCGTGGAACGGGGGCGGAATACTGAGGAGCATCCTCGGCGAGCGTCCACGTACGAACCCCGTCGAAATTGACGTTTCTCGAGCGACGACGTCTTTAATCAACGGATACGAGCTTAGTTAGGTTTTCGTATCGGTGTATATCGAGCAGAATTCGCGTTTTACGCACAGTCCGGCTCAACGACGGCCTTTTATCGCACCCTTCCGAACTTTACTACCTCCCGCGACACTAAAATGCGTTCGCCACGAGTTAGCCCGACGAGACGTTCCCGTGTGACACGAACTAGCACTCTGTCCGTGAATTTCCAAAAGTTTCCAGTTTAATATACGAAAAAATATATAGAATTAGGAAACGTTTCGTTTTTTATGATTGAAATTGTAGAGGTAATGTGCTCGTATTTTCTAGGTGGCTTTTTTAACTTCTCTCATATTTGGAATGAACGCGGCGATAGGTGCCGCGTAAAAAGTAATTAATTCCGTAAATTGACGGACCGTCGATTCGTTAAATCGTCGTCAAACGCGGAAAGACATCGGGAAGGGACAACCGGGAGGCAACTCGTCGTTGTTTCTAATCTACATAATGAGGAAACTTTTTAAATCTAATTTACGTCTATCAAGCGCATCCCGAGAGACGCTTCCCTTTCAGATTACTCGTCTGCCCGGGTTCTCGTCCTCCGCCGTAAATCCCGGCGATTTATATTTACTAAAATCTTAATTTCCCGCGTTGCGTGAGCCGTTACGTAATTAAAAACGAAGTTTTCTCATAAAGCGAGACCGCGAGCCGCTGCGTGAATCCGGACGGGGTAGCGCAATCTTCAAAGCGTAGGTATTATTCTCGACGTCTTTGCACCGAATGCACTTAAGGTAATACGAATTCTCGTTGGATGAAAGGATAATCCGAGGAAGCGATCGGACGCCTTGGAACGTTGTCTCCTCGTTAAAAATGAATGTTTTAATGTCGGGAGAAAGTCAGCTTCGCGCGATCATTCTTCATTCCTTTCAACATGGAAATTCTTTGAAACGTTGACGCTCGTTCCCTCCGCTTTTAGTTAAATAAGATCTCTTTCAAGAATTTAAACAGAATAAAGACGTTCTCGCGTGAGAATAGCAAACGTTTATATAGGACAAATATTTTTAACGGATTAGTCACGTGCACTTAATTAGATTTCGAGTTCGGTATACTGTACGGCCGGGAACTACACAGCATTTAATGTAATACTCACCGGCTGGGACGATGTGGTAAACACAGGGTTCGAGCTGTGTGCCCTGATCATTGGTACCCCAACAGAGCAGCGTGCCGTAATCTAATTCCGTCATCGGCGTGTAAGATGCTATGGAACGGGTTCGTTCGTTGGTGACGTGCGCCTGAGGTATGTCGATCGCTTCCATCGTGTTATTGAACTTCCACGTGAATGTTACTTCCGGCGGATTTGCCTCGAGCTCACAGGGTATTTTCGCGGTCTCGTGCCGAGCCACGCCGAACACCTTCGCCTGGCCTTGGTGACACACCGGCGTAACTGAAAAAAAAAAAAAACAAATCGATCTATTTAATATCCTGCGTCTTAAAATATTTAAAATCAATTTTTATTATAAGATTTTTGCGCTGTCTAGTAATTATTGATCGAACACAGCGGTTTAAATGTGAAATATATCGAACGGATTATGAGGTATCGGTATTATCTGCATGTCAGTAATACCCATTAACGTTCCTGTCTGGTTCAATTAGATGGTGAACGGTGAAAACCAAGTTAAGCCTTTTGATTCACGACTTTGACGATGAATGATCGACTGGTATCTAATATTCGTAGTAGACAAAGGTAACGCGATTATGGAGCACTATCCGTAATTAAACATTAATGATACAATCGACGTACGCGCGTCATTCCCAAGTCCTTGTCAACCGCAGCCAGGAGCAGTATCAGATTTCATGGTAACATATATTATACGTATACATACATGGCTGCACATATGTAGTATACATGCATACGGGCATCGCGTAATACATGATGAACGCCGATGAGAAACTATCTACTCTAGAAGGGTAGTTAACGCTGTTAAGGTTGCTGATACGAACTCACGGTGCCCGTAAAGTGAAGCGGGATGTCTTTCAAACTTAATTCGCGTTAATGCTGTTACCGCTTCGTACCTTTAGAGGATATTAATAATTGATCAATAATAAAGACGCAGTTCGTGTGGAATAGGACACATAAAATGATCCTGTCCTATTTTTGACCCAGAAATAAGATCGAACAAATTTTATTCGTGTTCTTTCCAAAAATGCGAGCTCCCTCCATTTCATCAAACGCAACTTTTAAAATGCACGTAGTTTCACGACGTTCGTAAAAAAGTTAAGTTCAATCCAATTCCAAATTCCTCCATGCTTCAAAATTCCTTCAAATTTTATATATTCCTACAATATTTACGAAGTTGTTCGTCGAACGGTTCTCTTCGATCCTGATGATTCGCATATCGAAGGAAATTCATGAAAGATCTGCCATCACCAGGGTAACGTAATTGTACAAATATCAGGAAGTAAAAAGAATGATCTTTCAAAATTTCATTTGACCGGCGACCGTCGGACGAGTCGGGTCCGCAGGGAGGGAACGAGTGACAAAGTTTTTGACGTCCATGACGGGAGGAGGAAGGCGGCGGCAGGAGGAGGAGGAGGAGGCAGACGGGTGCCGGATATCGCCCAGAATTTCCTGAGTGATCTAATCAATGAAAGGTCAGCCCTCTTTTCCACTCACGGTTCTTCCTCCTCGGTGTACGATCTCCTATGTACGTACACGTCCTTTCGCTCTCTTCTCTTCTACGTACAAAGTATTATTGAATTTCTACGCGAACCGAGGGAGACTTCCGTTTCGTCCGTCGAGTCGCCTGGGATCTCTCGCCGGGATGCACCCGGGTATCTCCTCTCCCACGGCGTCGTTGTAGCTGAATGTCAATCGTGGAAACTGTTGGAAGTAACGATCGACCTTCAAGGACTGGCCGTAGCATAAATCCGTGATTGAAACGCAGACGCAAATTCATATTTTCATAGAAAGGGCTGCTACTCGAATCTTATTCCCAACGAATAAAATGTCGACCCTTTATCTGCTTCGTATGATCAGCGCAATTTCAGTATTTTTATCATCAGTTTCGGTACATATTTCACGCTTGAACGTCGAGGAAGTGGAGATAGTTTTGTGCTGTTTCAGTTGGAGTTAGAAGATATATCGTGAGTTCTCTTGGGAGATACTTTTAACACCTTTGTTTGAACGGTTCTTGAAATATTAAGTGTCAAATTGGAGGAAGCGAAATGATGTATCTGTCGATANCTGGAGTCGGCGACTTTCGTGCTCCGCGTTTAAACTCCGAAACGGAAACGCGAGAGCGAGCCGATGATAAATAGTGCTTCCGGGAAAATAAATGCCTCGGCAAACTTATTAGTCGAGTGGACTTAGCAGCGGGATGTTAATCTTACGACCAGACGCATGTATCTACATATGTACATTCCAGATTACTATGCTGCAGCAAAACAAAATTTCACTCCACCGCCACGCGTTATCAACGAATTAGCCGGCTTTACATTTTTCTGCAGCGCAATTAATAACGTTGTGAAATATTTNTGTTTAATAAAGAATTTGGAATTACATTTTGACTTTTTAATATTAATTCTAATAGAACTTTGAAACTCATAAGTCTACGGAAGCGGAGGTACGGGATGTTAAAAATTCTCGCGACGACGCGCGTCCCGACAAATCCCTCCGCGCCTTATCGAGTTTTCAAGTTTCGATTCGGCTGACGTATTGTCGCAGACACGTCCGCGAAATTTCGCGGCGTCCACGGCCGGAACTTCCTATCGATTGCTCCCACTGACAATAACGAATTAATGCCCGTCCATTAAGCATTAATGACGCATCGCCTGTGGCCCCGGTACGTGCCAAGTGTCTCTGGTAACTATCATGCCGATTTATGTTGGCCGAATGCATAATTCAGTTGTCGTTTAGCTCGACATCATTGTGAAGGGACCGAATGAGTCGCGTCCGAAATCGCCGATGCCTCCGTTCCATCATGACACTCTTCGATAAGCGAGCTTCTAAAAATTATTCAAACTATTTTACGTCACCGACAAACATTTAAAACTGTTTTTTACAACATCTTGTTCCCAATTAAAACGAAATTTCAGTTAAGACTTGGGGCAGCGTGAAGAGGCAGAAACGTAATTATTGTAATAGTTATAAAGAGCAGGGGAACTCGTCGAGGGAGATGGAGAGCGTAAAGTTTGTAAACGCGTAAAAGGTATGCACGGCCGCGTCTGTTTCGGTGCAATATTTATTGCGGGAGCGGGAGAAGTTTTCAGAAGTCAAGTGTAACTGCGACGTATGAGGAGCGAGAATTTTAGGAACGTTCGTGAACGTTCGAGTGGGCAAGCGGTCGCCGGTGTATATGTACGTGAACGCGGGGGCCGGGTTCTTTTAAGAGTGCGTGGCAAGAGGGAACGGAGCGAGAGTTCAAAGAGAATTTTTTAGCGACTGTCCGGAGACCGAGTTCCGGCAGAGTGTGCCCGTTGAACTCCATAGCGAAATTCGTTTAAAATATTGCGCCACACGTTTGTAAAATGTTTCTCCCATTCTCTGTGATACAATTATCGAGTCATCGATGCGACGCAGTATTTCCGGTTCACTCTCGCCGAATCAAGTAATTGCTTAAAGAAACGTGTGCTGGATAATACCAGGGCGAACGTTATACATTGTTTTATCCTCTCTTGAAATTTTACTAAGCGCTGACGTCTCTGTTATTTAAAACTATGGATAATTAACGAGTGACAGAACCGTATCGCTTCCAAAGGCGGGAGAATGCTTAGTTAAGAGGATCAAAGACAAACTTTGATATTATACAAGTGTTAATTATCAAAGTTCCCGTATATGTGTCGCACATCTCAAGCAAGTTTCTTAATTACATTTTCATGAGAGCACCGAAGTTCTTTATCTGGCATATTTCAGTTAAAAGAACACAAGCGTGGGCGTGTTAATAAGGCGGAGGTATTTAATTGAGCTAACTCGACGAGACGAAGAAAATCCAAGGTTTTAACGAACACGCGCCGGAGTCGGCGACTTTCGTGCTCCGCGTTTAAACTCCGAAACGGAAACGCGAGACCGAGCCGATGATAAATAGTGCTTCCGGGAAAATAAATGCCTCGGCAAACTTATTAGTCGAGTGGACTTAGCAGCGGGATGTTAATCTTGCGACCAGACGCATGTATCTACATATGCACATTCCAGATTACTATGCTGCAGCAAAACAAAATTTCACTCCACCGCCACGCGTTATCAACGAATTAACCGGCTTTACATTTTTCTGCAGCGCAATTAATAACGTTGTGAAATATTTTCGCGACCATCTCGCAATGCAATTTATTCAAGCATTTAATTGTAATTGTATACAAGCATTGTTTATTTTAATATTGCTTCTGCTTTTTCGGAATTTCGAAATCGAACGTCTAACACGGAACCTATGTTTGCAATTCCATTAATAGCGATTAATTGATGCGCCTGATTGACACTAGCTGGAGTATTGATATTCATGTATCATCTCGAGTTACAAGCGTCCATAATGCATTCGATGCCTGCGCACAACCCGCTGATAAGTTACACATTTCTGCCAGCGAAATGTTAATGCAAAATATTAATCATACTTGATCGACGTGTTCCCGATCTGATCACTTATCGATTACATTCTTTTCAGTGAACTTTTTCACACATGCGCGTCGGATATTTAGGTAGACTTCGATCTTTTATTCAATAATTTTATTTAATGACACGTTGTCGTGTCTGAAGTTCTTGGATTCTGAATGTAAAGCAAAGTCGTGTTTGGAAATAATGGCTATCGATCCCCGCAGGATTTTCGCGTAATTAAATGCAACGATCCTTTAAATTTGATCACGCTTCAACGAAAGTCTGGAACGCTTCTTCGGTGTTTTGAGTATACTTCCCCCCCCCCCCCCCCCCNTTTTACGCTTTTGATAAGTTTCCCGTTACAAGGGTGTAGCCGGCTAGCTAGCCAGCTAGTGGAAGTTAAACCTTCCTGTTTTTATTTCCCGCTCGCTCGACTGTCTGAGGAGAAGCCTCCATCGATGATCTGAAATTCGATTCAAAGGGTCTATAATTTTATATATTCGCTTAATTGAAATTGTATAAGCTCTGGCCCGAGATCAAAGACCCGGCGCCGGGGCTTCCGAAAGTAGCCCTTTAATCGCGTTATCGTCTTTCAGGGACGTATTATAGATTCACGCGAGATGAATTTCAAACTATCCCCACTTCGGCGGAGACCCACCCTTTTTTCGCACGATAAACGAGAATTAAGATTTAGATAAAGGCAACACAAATTATATATTCATTCTTATAATTAAAGATTCTCTTACTTTTTCGATTTACCTATATCGAAGTATTCTACTCGAAGCACTTTCGATTTTGAACGGCGGTAGTTCACTGAGCAAGTCAGTTTGTATCGATACTATTTAGCAAATTTGGTTTACGTTAACATAATAAGCAAACTTGGAGTAGCGAAGGGTGAACAGGAACACGGGTGAGTACGTATGCGTATCAGGGGGATGCAAGCGGCCGCCGAAATACAGTATAGAATTAGTGATAATTAACCACAAGAGTGGGGCACTTCTATACGACGTCGAAACATGGAGACGCGTGTGAAGGCAAGATCGTAAACACAGAGTCAAGACCAGTTCACAGAATTTTAGATTTCTTGATTCAAAACCATTTTTAATCTATTTTTCATCAGAATTGAACATGTTCGTTTTGTATGTTAATGAGGTGCCTTGGAAATTCCGACAGAATGCTGATTAGCTGAAACTAGAAATTAAGGAGACGAGATTTCGAATTCCGTCTGGAGTGCGAAATGGAAGACTCTGCAGGGTTTTTTGTTCTCGTACGTACCTCTATTTGAATGCTGATCGGTTTTAAAAAAGAAAGCGGGGCACGCGAAGGCTGGAATGCATTCTGGGTTGATAAGGGTTTCGGTTATTAACGCGGATTGGGAAAATGTTTAGCGGCGAACAACGTTCTCGCGAGGGCTGAATAGTAATCGTCTCGTCTTGAACTGGTGATCGTACGAAATTGGGTCGTCTAATCTTGATATTACCGGATCCAGCATGAGCGAGTCCGATGTACCCACTACTGTTGAGTGTCGATTGCTACTCCCCACGCCTCAGGCTAATTCTAGACTTATTTTCTCTCTCAAAATTAAATTGGGGCTTAGTATAAACAGAAATATAATTAACCTCTATTAAAGTCCAATTTAGATACATCACAATTTTATTATAAATATTCTAGACTTGAATTTCGTCCAGAAACTCGCGTACATTCCTGATGGCACAGTCAATCTGTTCACTTTAGTCTTAATAAATTTTAATAGAAGCCTATCAATTAATTTCTAATCACATATCGGATCAATACGCGATTAAAGCAATTTACGAAATATCCGCGGAACTCGGAACTCGCAAGTCGAATATAGTATACATTCTCCGATACTCCGACAGCCGCGAGCGTACTCCGAAGAAAAGTAATTACGGAGTGGTTCATTTGACGGCTGAGCCCATTAACCAAGTGCCTGTTTGCGTTCAAATTAACGGCGACCGTTTCGCGCGGAAAACATTTAGCCCTCGTATAATCTCGGATGGCGCGTCGCGTCACCCTGATCTATTCGATTATTAATCACCGCAGGTCTGCGCTCGAAATAAACTACTCGCGAGGTGATTGCCCTCGCGCCATTCATAAAAACGGACGGACCTCGATACACCTTTCCCCTCTCACTAGAGAAGAAGAAAGGGGATCGCGAAATGTAATTAAGAAAATCGAATGACGACTTCGACCGCGAGACATCGATCTCGTCTCGCCGTTCTAAAGACGTTACCCGACGACGTGATCGCGTTACACGCGGCGTCGCGGCTCTCTGCATTTTTAAGGGCTGTCACACGGGTTTATTGATAATGCGTCTCGTTCCTCTACCATCACTGTAACAAATACCCCTGACTCTTCTCCCATACGTGTCTGATATCTTTTATCGCAGACTGACGATATTTCGTTGAGCGCTGCTGCTGTGGTCGCTCAATGGTTGACTCGTACTACTTAAACGCGAGCGTCTTGCGTCCGAACTTTATTTCAAGCAAAAATAAATCTTATGATACAAAAATTAGATTGAATATTCATTCAAAATATTCT
>SMSR01013008.1:144801-162890 GCA_019453355.1 Ceratina japonica | reverse complement strand
CCCCCCCCCCCCAGGTGGAAGTTCACAAAACTTCTAAGATTTCGTTTTACGCTTTTGATAAGTTTCCCGTTACAAGGGTGTAGCCGGCTAGCTAGCCAGCTAGTGGAAGTTAAACCTTCCTGTTTTTATTTCCCGCTCGCTCGACTGTCTGAGGAGAAGCCTCCATCGATGATCTGAAATTCGATTCAAAGGGTCTATAATTTTATATATTCGCTTAATTGAAATTGTATAAGCTCTGGCCCGAGATCAAAGACCCGGCGCCGGGGCTTCCGAAAGTAGCCCTTTAATCGCGTTATCGTCTTTCAGGGACGTATTATAGATTCACGCGAGATGAATTTCAAACTATCCCCACTTCGGCGGAGACCCACCCTTTTTTCGCACGATAAACGAGAATTAAGATTTAGATAAAGGCAACACAAATTATATATTCATTCTTATAATTAAAGATTCTCTTACTTTTTCGATTTACCTATATCGAAGTATTCTACTCGAAGCACTTTCGATTTTGAACGGCGGTAGTTCACTGAGCAAGTCAGTTTGTATCGATACTATTTAGCAAATTTGGTTTACGTTAACATAATAAGCAAACTTGGAGTAGCGAAGGGTGAACAGGAACAAGGGTGAGTACGTATGCGTATCAGGGGGATGCAAGTGGCCGCCGAAATGCAGTATAGAATTAGTAATAATTAACCACAAGAGTGGGGCACTTCTATACGACGTCGAAACATGGAGACGCGTGTGAAGGAAAGATCGTAAACACAGAGTCAGGACCAGTTCACAGAATTTTAGATTTCTTGATTCAAAACCATTTTTAATCTATTTTTCATCAGAATTGAGCATGTTCGTTTTGTATGTTAATGAGGTGCCTTGGAAATTCCGACAGAATGCTGATTAGCTGAAACTAGAAATTAAGGAGACGAGATTTCGAATTCCGTCTGGAGTGCGAAATGGAAGACTCTGCAGGGTTTTTTGTTCTCGTACGTACCTCTATTTGAATGCTGATCGGTTTTAAAAAAGAAAGCGGGGCACGCGAAGGCTGGAATGCATTCTGGGTTGATAAGGGTTTCGGTTATTAACGCGGATTGGGAAAATGTTTAGCGGCGAACAACGTTCTCGCGAGGGCTGAATAGTAATCGTCTCGTCTTGAACTGGTGATCGTACGAAATTGGGTCGTCTAATCTTGATATTACCGGATCCAGCATGAGCGAGTCCGATGTACCCACTACTGTTGAGTGTCGATTGCTACTCCCCACGCCTCAGGCTAATTCTAGACTTATTTTCTCTCTCAAAATTAAATTGGGGCTTAGTATAAACAGAAATATAATTAACCTCTATTAAAGTCCAATTTAGATACATCACAATTTTATTATAAATATTCTAGACTTGAATTTCGTCCAGAAACTCGCGTACATTCCTGATGGCACAGTCAATCTGTTCACTTTAGTCTTAATAAATTTTAATAGAAGCCTATCAATTAATTTCTAATCACATATCGGATCAATACGCGATTAAAGCAATTTACGAAATATCCGCGGAACTCGGAACTCGCAAGTCGAATATAGTATACATTCTCCGATACTCCGACAGCCGCGAGCGTACTCCGAAGAAAAGTAATTACGGAGTGGTTCATTTGACGGCTGAGCCCATTAACCAAGTGCCTGTTTGCGTTCAAATTAACGGCGACCGTTTCGCGCGGAAAACATTTAGCCCTCGTATAATCTCGGATGGCGCGTCGCGTCACCCTGATCTATTCGATTATTAATCACCGCAGGTCTGCGCTCGAAATAAACTACTCGCGAGGTGATTGCCCTCGCGCCATTCATAAAAACGGACGGACCTCGATACACCTTTCCCCTCTCACTAGAGAAGAAGAAAGGGGATCGCGAAATGTAATTAAGAAAATCGAATGACGACTTCGACCGCGAGACATCGATCTCGTCTCGCCGTTCTAAAGACGTTACCCGACGACGTGATCGCGTTACACGCGGCGTCGCGGCTCTCTGCATTTTTAAGGGCTGTCACACGGGTTTATTGATAATGCGTCTCGTTCCTCTACCATCACTGTAACAAATACCCCTGACTCTTCTCCCATACGTGTCTGATATCTTTTATCGCAGACTGACGATATTTCGTTGAGCGCTGCTGCTGTGGTCGCTCAATGGTTGACTCGTACTACTTAAACGCGAGCGTCTTGCGTCCGAACTTTATTTCAAGCAAAAATAAATCTTATGATACAAAAATTAGATTGAATATTCATTCAAAATATTCTCCCCTNCCGCGGTTTTAAACGTTACCATTTCAGACAACCATACATCAACGTGTTTGACAATATTTGACGTATAAATCACCGCTAATTTTATTGATATTGCATTCAACTGCTGATGACCAATAATTAACGTTCTACNTAATTAAATTTTCGTTCCAAGGATGAATCTTATAATTCTGAAGCACAATAAAGAAGAGAGACCGGACGTCTTCCAAATGAAATCTTCTTAAATGGTTTATGAAACCATCGGAATTAATATTCCGTTTCAATTCGACTCTTGCTTCTGAAGCGACGACGGCCGGTGGCTTCGCGGAGCCATTTAACGGAGTGGACGGAACTTTTTACCGGTCGTTAGTCACAAATAAACGTTTTAAACGGGGTGGCCGAAATTCTCTCGGTAGCAGGTTATCCAACAATTATTTCCCATTTAATAATCCCTTTTCTCCGCGCAGGCTAAACGTTGCGTCGCCGTGAACTCGTTCGCATTTAATCCCCGTCTTCTTTGTTCCGTCCGTTGCCCCCAGCAGGAGACGAGAGAGAGAGAGAGAGAGAAGCGAGAGAATTTCGCGTGCCGCGTCCGGTATTTTACAGGCAAGTAAGCGGCTTAAGATCCGGGCGAAGAAAGCAGGACCCGCTTACCCTTCCCGCCGGCTCATAATTATGTATCCTAAAACTGAACTGAAATCTTAAGCTTCGTTACCGCTATAAATGGAGCCCGAGTTTAGCCTCTCCGTCCGTCGTTCTCTTTCTATTGATCATGGTACACTGTTTTCCGCCCTCGCCCCGCCGCGTCGCCATTTGCATGTAAATTATTACTAGCCGAAACACAAAGCGATAGAGAGGTGAGCCCGGGTAAAAAGGAAACCCGCTTGAATGGACTCCGGTCCCAGTCACTTCGCTTTTCAAAAATGACTCTTATTCCGGCGAATTGTACGCGTTTAGCTGTAGCATGCTAATCCGCGTCACCTCACGCGGTTCGTACGAGTTATAAGGCGTGAAAAATGGTGTTTGAAATGTCTGAATTACGTCTACAAAGGCTGGTTATAAAATAATTATAAAAATGAGCTTCTGAACTCCATAATTCTTGTGTTAGGAGTGATATACCGTTCGATTTGTCTCGATCTGATTGTTTCCGAACTACTACCGCTGTTCTTTCCTCTCAGACTCTCAGTCTACTAACCTACGAGCCCCGAATAGCCAGGCGCCTGTGGCGGATTTTCAGGAAATTATGTAGGACGCACCTGCGATTCTTGGGAGATNAACTACTGCCGCTGTTCTTTCCTCTCAGACTCTCAGTCTACTAACCTACGAGCCACGAATAGCCAGGCGCCTGTGGCGGATTTTCAGGAAATTATGTAGGACGCACCTGCGATTCTTGGGAGAATCTTGGTAGATGGAAAAGATGTAGGTCAAGTCGGCGCCGGGATTTCCCGGGTCTTCCAGTGAGCCGTTAAAACTTAGGGAGCTCATACTTCCAGAACGGATTGAAATGAACTAAAACCCATTTTTCTTGTCTCGATCTCCTCCATCGACTGTCGGCGCATCTCCAACTCGAATATTAACGTCAATCTTGCGTTTCACACGCTTCAAACTTGATACACAGGTAAAAATTACCACCAGAATAATGTATTCAATCTTTTCTAACAAATATTAGAATGAATTTCAGTATCAAATATGCTCGAATGCATTTTAATCGAAATTGCACTTCGAAATGGAAGCAAACATTGGCATACGGTGAATTATTTCCCGTACAGAAAACAAACCACGTGAATCTGGATTGGCGAAATTCAAGAAGGATTTGGTGGATGTATGCACGCGTTCGTCCGTCTGTACGTGTTGCACCCGAATTGGTCGATTCCTTGCATGCCATGTCACGCAGTACACATGCGTGCATAGTACGCGTTGCACGCGCTCGTACATATGGTGTCCTATGCAAATCCCGCGACCAAACCTGCCGTGATGATTTAGTACGGTCCTTAATGTCCGTGCTGGAGACTGACACGTGATTCCGCCCACCTCGCTGTCTTATGGAACGTTGTTTCTTCGGCTCAGCGGGTTGTATATCACTTAGACAAGTGTTGAGAGGACGAAAATAACATTTTAAGGTGTGCGAAGTGATTTTTGATTCAAATTGGCAGATAAATAATAGATTGTTGAAACGTGATGCAGTTACTTAATTAAATTATCAACTGAAATCTATTTAAGACTCCTGTCGTATTTTTTAGAGAATAGAAACTTGAATATATTTCCTGTAATTGACGTAAAGCAAACTGCGTTGTAATTTATCATCGTCGAGGTCGCACGATCGGCCGACGTCAACGTGCCCTTTTGGCGGGCAGCGCGACGGGTTTCCGCCCTGTTACAGGCGTAATCCGGTGTCTCAAGTCCTGTTGTAACTTACGATCAAATGACAGTCAGTCTCGGGCCCGCGTAGGCCATATGGTCAGCCGAGCAAATCAGTGTGTAATGACCTTAACGGCGGCAAACTGCCGCGGCTAATCCGGTGGACCGCGTGGCACCGCTCGTACACGCTCGCAACTGCCGGCCATCGACGGGCTACCGTTTGACACATGCCGGAATCCGAAGCCCCGGCGAGGGCGTCCCGTGTTCCTGGCGGCGTCCATGTCCGCCGGGTTAAACAGCCCGTCTGAGGGCCAGTTAAAGGCGACCCGCGCCCGAGAGCCGCGGTGTTTGATGAGATTCGAATCGTGCACGGCCGCGTGCACACACACGTATTGTATACGAGTTACTGGCTGCACGGAACGTGGCACGGATCGTGCGGAATTATGCGCGTGTGCGCCAAGTGGCCTTCCGATAGCGGCAGCGAGGCCCGGAAGCTGCCCGAGAGGATCTGCGCGCACGTGATGTAGGAGAATGGGACGCGGGGCTCGTCGCCGCCGGGGATGCTGCTGCGTCTCGTCGGCTCCGACTACGTCCGCAGCGAGATTTCGCGGTCCCCCGCTGATTTAATGGCGAACGGGAATCAATTAAGCTCGTTCGAGCGGAGATAAAGTAGAGAATGAATAATTGATTCTGAACAAGTACGACTTTCGCCGGCTACGAGGCTGTTTTCCGAAACGCGGCTCAACATTGGGAACCGTCATAGTTGAGTTTGAGGAAACGTTGAAGCGCTACCCAGAAGTTTGGCTTTCAAACAGAGGAAGTTTAAAGTAAGTTCGAGATAGATGAAGATAAGACGACTCGGTTCGCGGGGTGGACAGGACGGAAGCAAAGTTCCAGCGCGGGCAAAATTAGGATAAATGCTTTAGAGCAGGGCTGCGCGCGGGGCCTGAGCTTTCACACCGGAGATTCAACAAATTTTCTGCGGAATATTTTAAGTCGCTCCGCGAATTTCTGTCAGCGAGTTCGGGCGCGATCGTGGCAAGTTTGAAGAACAGAAAATGAAATTAAGAATCGATTAAGTTTTCGTTTCTAAAATTTATCTAATTCAAGTGGTAACCATGACACGATTGAGGAATTACGGAGAGATTGAAACAATTTATTGTCGCCGAAGTTGTTAATTCCACTTGTATTTTCATGAAGCGGATGCTATATCACCAGACCATTGTTCAGCAGATTCATCGTTTTTGCACGAAAACGAAGGTAAATGCCGCACTTGCCGGGGAATACAGGGAGCGGTGACTTTGTTAATGCAAAAATGACGTCACAGTCACATTCGGAGCGAGGATGTATTGTGCCGTTATACGAGCGTGATATACGAGCGATTGCAGCTTAATACGCGTCTCTCGTTAAATGTTTCATTATGTGGTAAAAGCAGGTTGTTATGAGCCAGTTTCCTTGAACGCTTTTAGTGGCCAGGCTGCGCTACCGGCTTCATGACTCTCGCACGGTCTTTCCCTCTTTTATGCCTCTCTTTTACTTTTCTCTGTTCGTCTCGCAATCCGTTCCACCTTTTATCCGAACAGGTATAAATCCGTAAAGCCAGATTCGTAGCAACAATCTCTGGTTCGTTGCGTATAATGCCGTCCCGCGGCAGCCACTGAATCGTACTTCCTACATATTTCTGTACCCAACCGGAAATAGCAAATTCCCAGTTTGTTGCGCCACTGAAAGCTTTCACCTTTGGGTTTCGTTTCAGTTTCCCCTCGTTAATGTTTGATCTACCGCTGAGAGTCTACGCTGCAGTCCGCAGTAATTATTTAACGACCGCGGTTTTAAACGTTACCATTTCAGACAACCATACATCAACGTGTTTGGCAATATTTGACGTATAAATCAACGCTAATTTTATTGATATTGCATTCAACTCCTGATGACCAATAATTAACGTTCTACATAACAATCGTAATTGTATATTATTGTCTAATTAAAATCTTTCATTCATATTACACAATTGAAGGTAAATCAGAGTTAAAAATCAGTAATTAACATCGTGCATCACGTGAAATGCACTCGTGCTCTAAATATCCCGAAAACAATGATCGGTGCTCTGATAAATTAAACACCAATGTCGATTTCCTTTTCTCCGCGTCGGATAAGGAACTAATGCAATTTTAGTATCACAATAGTATTATTCGTCGCGATATTGTGCCGCGACACAATGCGTTCTGTATCTCTATCTCTTTCAACTATAGCTGAAGATGAATAGCCAATATACTCACATTTGATGTCCAGGTTCAGTGGGTTGCTCTCCCCGTCGCCTTCCTGATTGCTGCCAATACACGTGTAGATCCCAGCTCTGCTGCGGGTCACGCTTTGCAATACCAAGCTTTGATTACTGATTATGGTGCCGGTCGCAGGATTATGATACAACGGATTGCCCTGCACACAGAGAAAGTCATACCTATCTCGTCATACGCAATAACCAAGTCTATATCTTGGACAATATTTCGTACAAGTGGAGTGCACTTAATATACGTTCACAAAGTAAAAGACTTCACAAAGTATATAATACGTTCATACTGATTTTAATATTCTCTCGGAATAGAGATACTAAAATAGATTTACTACATATTTAGATTTTATTTTCGATGCTTCGTGAAGTGATATGTTCATACTGATTTTAATATTCTTTTGGAATAGAGACACTAAAATAGATTTTACTACATATTTAGATTTTATTTTCTATGATTGATAGGATCGATAATATTCACGTATAAATTTCGTCCGACAGAGGCGAGTAACAATGGAATAATAGTAGATATAAAGGAGAAAGGAAGGGAGAGAAAAAAGCATCAGTCGAAGGCCGTGCTGACAGTTTTTCAATTTCTCAACCTTGCCGACAATGTCTTCCGTTTTCCGCTCCTTTCTGGAAGCTGCGTCGCGAAGCTCCTTTGAATTTCCACGAAACACGACGACGACGGCGAAGGCGGCGGCGGGGAATCTTCCGTCCCGCGGCTGTTCCCGAATCAAATGAAGAATCGACAAAGCCGTTTCTCTGGACGTCTCCGTGACTACAATGACATTATGATCCGAAGTCGCGCGTAGAAATATTTATGGAACTCGGGTATATAGACAGAAAGGCGCGAAGCCGTCTGCATTCGTTTAAAATAAATCTCCGCGACACACCGAGAAATCGTAATTGAATTCTGAGATATCGCGTCTCATCGCAAGAAGAAATGATTTCCTTCCTTTGTCGGGGAATTCTTGAAATATTCAAATGATTAATAAAAGGCGTTAATTGAATTCTGCTTAATCCATTCTTGCAGAACCAGTTGGAATAAAAAATAATGAATATAGTAATTAGCTTGTCGGGGTTCTCGTTTACCTTTTTGGGATTATTTCGCGAGGGAGCGATAAAGCGAGACTGGCGGGTTTAAAATATTCATGATGAAACGTAGTAATGCAAAAATATACGATTCTCTCATTGTAGGAAACGGAAGCCGCGGAACGTAAAAGCGCGTTGAAGCGTGGGACGGCAGAGGCGTGTATGTAAGTCGAGATATCTTCGCTTTAAAGCGTAAACGGAATTAGTAACGATGATTCGTAAAAAAGAAGGGCGTAAAAAAAAAGAAGTGAGAAAACAGCGGCATTTACGTTTCTCTGGCCTGCGAAGCTCTACAAACTTTTTGATCCGAATATCACGTTTATGCACGTGGTAAAAAATTGCCATAAATCCTTCCTTATGCAGGATTCAAAGGATTATGCAGCACTTCCTATGTCCGGACACCAGCTATCTTAATCTTCCAATTCCAGAGTATTCTACTCGGATAAAATTTTTATTACCCAAACGGTATACGTCTTTTATAATAATTTTCTACACTCGATCGATCGATCGTGTTTCGACTGGTAATTTATTCAAGGCAATACTCTCTTCATCAACAACTACAAACACGCAGCAACGTTTGTAATTGTGCGATCCATAATGTTTGCACTGGATGTACTTCGGTGTTAGCGGACGCTGTTTGCAAAAGAGACAAAGTTGTTAACAATAAATAGTAAATACTGCCTCGTATATCTGTAACTAGTTAGTGACCCGCAGTAGATTGAACACGTCAATATCAAACAGATTAATATTGAGTAGGAAACCCGCTCATTGGTCTAGCTAATCGTTAAACAAATCTCGCCCTGTGATTGCTGTGAGTCCGATACCGATCGCGTCCCACATTGTTGATTCATCCGGACAGTCGCGCACAACAATTGACTTTGTTCCTCTTATAATCCTAACGTTTGCACAGGTCTCCAAACAGCGTCATACATTACCAGAGTCTCTGTATGTTCAAGCTCATTTACTCAAAGGATAAAGAATGACTCGAAGCTTTTCCCTTCGATCCTTCCAGTATTACCCACAGACTCGCGTAGAACCGATTCGCGTCGGAGCATTTATTTGCAATTTTTCTGTTTGAAACTTCGTCAATCAATCTCGGGCGAAACAGCTGTCACCGTTGGCCACGGAGCCTCTTCGAAATCGGTACACACCGCTCGCAGCGGTTTTCCCAGTAGCATCCTATTAACGGATCTCCGGCAGGCAAGACTCCATTTAAGGAGGCGCCTGAAACGCTTAACGTTACGTCAACAGTCCCGAAACTCGCCGATAAATTTCTTATCGATGCGGAACACCGGCTATTAGTTCAAAGAACGCTTACGCGTCGCTTCCAGTTCCCGTGCCCGTATCAGCATGTAAATTTTAAACGGAAACTTCGCGTCACAGCTGCGCCCGCCCCCGCCTCCCCCCGTCCCCCTTTATCACCCGCTCCCGATTAAGCTTCAGACCCGGGTCTAAATTATCGATTCTGGAACTGCCACGCAGATTCGTTATCCAGCTTTTAGCGGGCATTCCGCCGTCCGTCCCGCCGCGCGTCTCCTCGTCGCCGTCGTCGTCGTCGTCGTCGTCGTCGAACGCGGATAGCACGGAGGGATGCGATTTTCGGGAGAGGATGAGAAGTTCGGATGGGGTTTATACTCACGTTATGCCGCCAGGAGACCTTGTAGACCCACGGATTCGACTTGATGTTGCACTCGAAGTAAACGTCGATACCCTCGCGGATTGCGCTCAAGTTCAAATTGCTCCCGAGCTCGAGCGTAACCACCGGTTCGTCTGAAAGTTCAACGGCGCCGTGTCCTTGTGTCAGAGATGTTTTGTGCGAGCAGACATGCCATATTTGTATAAATACGTGTAGGATCACAGTAAGTGTCATAAATAGATGAGAATGTTTCCTTGTTATTTAATATAATATAAAAATGCACGAATAATATGTAGTTATTGTTTTAAAAAGGTTCATCCGGTTAAGGAATTAACAGATAGATCTCCAAAAAAAAATTTGATAGTCTATAACAGTATACCAGGATACCTAAACAAAATTTTTAAGTCATTTGGATACCTTAATGATGAGATATTAATATAAATATTTTTTACAATTTTACATGTAGTCATATGGAAAAGAGTGATTTCCCAGACTTCTATCGCTAATTTATTAGGTATTGACAGACAGTTTTGAATGAAATTTATGTCATATTAAAGAGAAACATTTAACCAATATTTTAATTGCAAATTTAGGTAGATTGGGTGACTATGAATCGAGAAATATCTAAACACAACAAATGAAATTTGCATATTTCAGCAGTAGATAACCTCCGTTATTAATATGTACTCTAGTCAAGCAAGCTCCCCTTTTCTATAACTTGCATTTGACTTGCTATGTACCAGATGAACCTCCTTAATTAGGAGAAACGTCATCGTCAGTCACTATAACGAAAATGTATCCGATGAACAGTGGTTTTTGCTTAACCTTAATGCATTTCGTTAGCCAACATGTTGCTTAGTTTGCTCCCCAAACAACTTATTATACGCGTTTGTATAATACGTCGAGTTTCTGGAGTAAACAACTATCACTACCTGCGATTTTCAACACAAACAAGTTAAATTCCCACTTGCATCTAATGTAATATAGCCTCCCTGGCCGGTCCGTTCCACTCCGACAACAACAAAATCAATTTTCCCTGTTAATCCTACCTTGGTGGCAGCCGGCGGCGATCTGTTGGCGATCAGAAAGCTAAATCAAACTGGACCGAACCGTTTCCCGCTTGATCGCTTCAATGTTTCCTCTTGACGACGTGCTCCGAACAAACAATGGATATTTCGACACGCGGCTATACCGGTACTTCGTTAACAGAGTCTATCGTTCCTCCGAAAACAGATTAAACGGCTTTCAGCCATTTTTATTCAGCGAACCCCGTCGCACATTTTTTGCGCGCGTTTAACCCCGCGCTTTGTCCATCAGGCATTTTACGCCGACCGTTTTCGCGCGGACTGCGAGACGTAAACGAACGTGTTCCGTGTATTTTTCAAACGATAATTATGTCCGTATCGCTAATCGCGAAAAGTTTCTCTCTTAAAGGCGTGGACTACGTTTGTAAATTTCGAAGCAACCGGAAGAGGTCAAGAGAGCGGGCCCGTAACGAACCCGACGTTATGCAGAGCGGCCGTTCGTGCACCGGTTGCCGGAGATTAACGCCGTGATTTCAGTGTCCAATATAAAAGTTTTTCCCAACTGGGCAGCGGGCAGGGGCGGGCGGGCGATCGGAGAGGACTGTAGCGGACCGGCGAAAGAGAGAAACAGGAAACCAGGGATCAGCCCCACGGAAATTAATGGTACACGCCGATCCATGACTGAAGATTCTCTCATTCTCGCAATTTTCTTCCCTCCGTTTTTTATCCGGCCCTCTTCCTCCCTCGCCGATGTTCCGTCTCTTTTTAATTATCCAACCTATGCCCCTGTCCTATCGGTTCGCCCTGCCCGTTTTTTTCCCACCCACGCATTGTCACTGCCCCGCACCCTCTCTCTCTCTCTCTCCGTCTCCCGCGTTTAGTCGTTCTCCCAATCTCGTTTTTGTCCCCCTCCCGTTCCTTCTCCGCTTTCTTCCCTCATTTGCCTACCTGCCCCTCGTTCTCTGTTCCACCCCTTTTTTTTCCATTAGTCGCGCCCGGACCCGGCAATTTCAGCGGGCGAGACACGGGAACACACGGAGCGAATCGGCTAGGACGGAGGCTAGAAGTAGGGAAAATTTACTCGTTATTGCGGGCACGAATCTTGCGGCGGAATTATCGGATTCGTTCGGCGGGCTCGTATTACGAGGCACGTCCTCGAGGCCGAGAGAAATCATAAGCAAGAGAGCTCCGGCTGGCGAACATCATGAATCGATATTGCGGCTGCTCTTTCACGGTTCCCTGTTTCCTCTCCTTCTTCCCGCGGTCCTTTCTCCGCGGTATTTTCGCCCCCGTTCGGCTCTCGTCCGCTAAGAAGCAGCGAATGGGCTACGAGGGTGCGAATCGCCGGCTAATAGCGAGCTCCGGTGATCAACCGTGAAGCTAATATGCGGCCCCGGCTCGACGCTGAATAAATAAGTCTTCCGTTCCACTTACGCGCGACGCGAGTTTTAATTTCGAACACGACAAGTTCCTCGCCCGATTTCGTCACGGGCCATCGGTGAAAACCGTCGCTCGAGAGCGCCATTTCGGATTGAAGAGCCTCTCTGCCGCTGCTGCCTTTAATTCAAACCTTTATTGGTTTCGTATTTTAATAGTTCGGAGCAATTGATAAAATTTGATTGGCCGGAGTGAAACGCATTTTTCTACTAGAATTCGATTATCGAATCGGTCGCCCGGGGTCGAATGAAAAACTGGTATTGACGAAGATTAATATTTGTTCGAATTAAATCTCATTGATAGGAATCTGTGTCATAGAGAGAATTAATATTTGTTTCATCAATCTCATTGATGAAATCGGGTCTGTGTCGCGGAAAGAATGTAAAACTTCCTTCCCTGATCGAAGGAGATTAATATTTGGATTAAATCATGTCCCGACGAGACTCCGGCCGCTTTACATTACTACGTATTCCGCGGATTAAAAACAGGACAGAGAGAGAGAGAGAGGAGTCGGTAGCGTCGTTGTACATCGGAAAAATTTTTCTTTAAATATTTGGCATCGCTTTCGTTCTGGCCCGGGCGTTTGTGTTTGGTTTATAGTGCGTTTTGGTCGGCTGCCAGGGAGCCCGTTCCACTGTAAGATTGCACATCGGTGGAATAGCGCGCTGTCGTCGGGTTCTTAAGCGGCGAGGGTGTTAGTGGAGCGGAAATTTACAGAAGGATGACTATTCAATGCGGAAGAACAACCCCGTACCGGCGGGAGAGGAACGTCGAAAAATGGAGGAGTTAACGAACGCGGTAGAACACTGCCCACTGTGATCGTGCCAATCCAGCTGCTTAAGCGCCTCGAGCCACTTTTTTCCGCGGCGATACGACGGACGCAAAAACAATGGGACACTGTCAATAATGAAAGTGGCAAGAAAAATACGCGAGTCGGAAATAAAAAATTTCTGCTCGTCCTAAGATATATAAAAAATATATTTTTATACGGTTTCATTCAGATTATAGGATGTTCTCGTCATTTATGGAAAAAGGAGAATCCTTAAAAGAACTCATCAAGACGTGCTTTAGGGAACTTTAGTTAATCCCGTGAAAAATTTAATTTAGCTTTCCGACCACGAAGTACACACTCCCTTAAACCCTTCCCGCCGTCCACCAATTTCCTATAACGTTAATAATTTCCAACGGGGGACCTTACGTTCTGCCTTCGCGCACCGTCACTTGCATACTGCAACAGATTCAGCTTAACTCGGCCCCGCGGTCCGGTCGTCGACGCGACACGAATTTCCCGAGCGCGCGGGGCTATTCTAAAGAGCTTCGAAAGAATTAATTAAAATTTTTAATTAATCCAAATAAACCCGGCGCGTCGCGGCCAAGTCGACTGGGAAGAATGGCCGTCTGTGACGACACGCGTTTCCCATTAGAGCCCCGGGGGCCCCGGCTGGAAAAACTTTGTGGAACCCGGCGTCACCGGTTCCGAAACAATCGATCCCGGACTCGTTGCTCTATCGATTACGCGAATTAAATTACGTTTCACGCGGCGCGGCGCGGCGGCGCAATAAATCGTTCGTCAACCATATTTCATTTTTATTGGACAGCGACGCGGAACCGTTTCACCGTCGGACGGGGTCCGGCAAAAACCGGATCCGATCGTTTCCAAATTCCTCCGCCCCGGAAACAAATCAAACAGATTTCCAGGCGCGGGAAACCTTCGGAAAATTCTTAAGCTTCCGAAAGCCACTATCTTCGGGTCGTTTATCATTATTGTTCGAGACATTGATTAAATCTCGGTCAGAGAAGAACGGTTCGACTTATAGTGAGTGACGTGCGGATCCTTTTATCCGGACATCTATATGATTAGAATGAAAACAGACTCACGGTGTATGACGAGCTTCCATCCGTCCTCCATCTCGGAATCCGGTATATCCGGCACGCTGCCGCGGCAGGAGAGGAACTTGCCGGCGTCCTCGATACTCGGCACGAACGTGAGAACGCTGGTGGTGACGTTGTTGTCGGGGCTCATCTGCGAAATGGGTTTCATGAATTTAAAACAGTTTACCGAACTGGTTGGTTCGCTGATCGGCCGATGCGAACGGGCGCGAGAGCACACACGCGCGCAAAGAAAAAACAAACGTTGGCCCCCGGGCTTAGCTGATTTAGAGGGAGTCGGCGAGGCTGACGGCCCGCCGGAAGTCGATCCTCCCGGGGAATCGGAGAACCGGAGGCGGTCGGGATGATAGAGAAAAAAGAGCGAGACGAGGGAAAGAAAGAGAGAGAGAGAGAGAGAGAGAAAGAGAGGGAGAGGGAGCGAGGGCGAGACTTAGCCGTGATTGCTTTCCGTGGCGAAATTGCGCGGTCGCTTGCAAAATATTGGCCACGGAACGGACTTCCACCAGGAGATATTACGATGAGCTTCTTGAGCGCGAGAACGCTCTCCCTCTCTCTCTCTCTCGCCCTCTCTATACTTTTTTCTCATCGCGTAATTAAATCCTTAGACAGCTCCAGGCATCAAATTTGTTTTACCGAGCGGAGATTTCTTTTCTTGGGGGAGGTGTTGCGGTGATAATGGAAATTTATATCGAAGGGAAATATTGTGCGAGCGTAAGCGCGGTAATCGACAGTGCTTTTAATTCACCGCAAATATTTTGCGAATGGATATACATGGAAATCAATCAATCATTTCTCCCATCCGTATTATTATTTCAATTTTCAGTTAGGATTGCGGTGATTAAAAAATCTATTCAACGAAGTTCTCTCGCGTTATTGATAAAAGATAAAAAATGGAGTTTTACCGTTTGCCTGGCGTTCCTCAGTACAACGCTTCCCTTCAGCCAGGTAATTCTCGGCGTGGGCCTGGCCCCGACCACCTCGCAACTGATCTCGTACGTGGTGCCGGCGCTAAATGGACGGTTCTCCCCTTGCATGCGGACCGTCAGCGGCTTCACTGAAACACACCGTCCATAAAACCATCCATTAGTCCCAGTCTCGGAAGATCTACCACGCCGGCACCGGGAAAGATTCGTCTGCGTTATGGAGTGTTTGCGTATTCATTTCGACCGGTGCCGGGGCTCGATTAATGGAACGTTTCCAAAAGTTTTGAATCGGCGAACGCGGCCGGCCGGCCCCACGGTTTCACCGGATCCATCGTTCAATTATTTGTTAAATATTTGTCTTTTGATAGAGCGTCAGAACCGTGATTCGAGGTTTTATTAAGAGCTGTTTAAATATTGCCGTCCCCGCCCCGTCCCTTTTTGTTTCCCCTCTGCCGGCGGCCGGTTTAATGACGAAACAAGCTTGCACAGCGGCTTTCGTTCGCGATGTTTGTTTACCCTGCAGGTGCAATAAGCACAGTGGCCGTTCCGCCGCTGCTTTTTTTTTCGCAACACCCAACAAGGGGAACGTGCATTTCATATATTCCGCGCGCCGCGGCTAAAACGTTGGACGTATTTCCGCGATTCATCATGTTTTTTTTTTGTTGTTCCGAATTTTCGTAATAACGGAAATGGGATATGTAATATTCCACGCAGGCTAGGCGCATTTGTTTTTCATAGAATACATCGCCGCGTCCGAATGCGCGTACAATTTTTCATACATTTTTGATCGACGGGACGTTTGTTGTTTTGTTAGTCCAAGATTTTTTCGAATCGCCCGATACACGTCATGGCTCGTGATTTTTATTCCCGGGCAATGTAGAATTATTCTTATAAAGGTTTGAACGGGATTGTTATACTCACGGTTCATGTTGAGCGTCACGGAGCTGGATATAGGCGTGACCATGTTGTTGTTCGACGCCTGGCAGGTGAGGACCGCGTTCAGGTGCTCGCGGGTCAACTTTTCCAATCGCAGCACGTTTTGGACGCTCCTGGTGCCGACGGTCTCATAAGTGTCGTCGAGGAGAGCGTTCTCCTGCCACCACGTCACACGCGGTTGCGGTCGACCTGTTCGAAAACGAGACGGATTGAACGACGGGCTCTGCGATCCGAGACCGAGCGTATATACTCGTTTCCGGTGTCAATTTGCTACCCCGCTGCCGCCGCGCCGATCCGTATCTCTCGCCGAGCGAGTGGAAAAAAATTCAATAAAAGTTCGATATATCTTTCACTCCATTTTTATCTCCTACCAATCTTTTTTTTAGCGATGTACCTCGCCATTCGCTACGTTCAACTACGGTACAAATTCAATTAGTTTTGCGTGGATCCTGACTGATCCGGCGATTAGGGTTTATTCAAAGTATTGCCTATAGCTGGAATTTGGCCAAAATAAATGGAGAAGATTTAGGATGAATTTCCTCGGTGAAATGTTCTACCCTGTCCAGTTATTTAAAAAATTATTGAAATGTTTTTTTTATTAAATTTGTTTCTATTATTTTTGTTGCGAACGTATTTATTTTCTGCTTGTCGACAAACAAGAAAGGCGATACAAATATTTAAAAGAAGATCAACGGCCAGACTCAAAATAGACTTTCAAATTTAAACTCAATATTTTTTTTGCGGTCGTGGAAACGGATCCTCAGTTTCATGTTTCTTGTCCAGCTCTTCCACTATTTTTGTGTGTTGCCATCGTTTATTTACGCGTGTGGAACAAAGTTGGACAGGAGGAGAACGAGTTTTTTGNAATATTTAAAAGAAGATCAACGGCCAGACTCAAAATAGACTTTCAAATTTCAACTCAATATTTTTTTTGCGGCCGTGGAAACGGATCCTCAGTTTCATGTTTCTTGTCCAGCTCATCCACTGTTTTTGTGTGTTGCCATCGTTTATTTACGCGTGTGGAACAAAGTTGGACAGGAGGAGAACGTGCGAATTTCCCGAGTTTTTTAAACGATTCAAAAAATCTGACGGTAGCATGGGCGATGTAATGTTTATAAAAAAGAGACCTTGGCAATTGTAGTACAATAATGCATACATGGGGCGAGAGTAAAAAGTAAGAGAACAGACTAGGGGACACGGTTTTTATGAAACAATCCCCGGGCAGCGATTTTCATGCAGTTGAAACGGCAACCGAGAAATTTTCGAGCCCATTTCGACGGGAACGAGACCGGGTAAAGCGGTCGGTTACAGAAACAGAGCGTTAAATGGTAATTTCACGGCAGAAAACGGCAGCTGGCGAAATATTTCGTGGCACGCGACGCGCAATAACGTTCAGCCGCCGCCGCGGGGAAGAGACGCGAGAGACATTTCAGATTATGGGCCACCGCCGAGCGCGGGCCTGCGCAATTCCCTATAGATAAATACGGCTCCGCGCAAATAACAAACGCGCGGCAATTCCCGGCGAGCCGCGAGATGCGGTTTGTGGCGCGCCTTAACGTCGCCGACACATGAACGCGCGTTGGCAACTACGCGTCGTCGTTTAGGTTGTCCCCTTTGATGTACAATCAAAAATTAGGAGGAACTCCGAATAATTCCACGAGAACGTAACTAAAAGATTCAGCTAAAAAATAAAAATCTTGACAAATATAATAAAAATATTTATACCGTTTGATAATATAATAATTAATTCAATGTTAACAATAAATATGGAAATCTTATTTACAGAAGTAGACGCAGTTGTGTAAAGAATCACTGAGGGACGATCTCCGTGTATTTCGGAATGAAAACGTAACGTATTCATTGAAGTAGGATCTCATTAAGTAGTACAACTCCGTACATAGTCAGACAAGTTGGCGCAGTTAGACACAGTTAGAGCGGAGCTCCTACCTGCGTCGATATTTCCTATTCTATTTCTTCTCTGAAATGCAAATCGTGAGTANGCGCCGTGTCCTTGTGTCAGAGATGTTTTGTGCGAGCAGACATGCCATATTTGTATAAATACGTGTAGGATCACAGTAAGTGTCACAAATAGATGAGAATGTTTCCTTGTTATTTAATATAACATAAAAATACACGAATAATATGTAATTATTGTTTTAAGAAGGTTCATCCGGTTAAAGAATTAACAGATAGATCTCAAAAAAAAATTTGATAGTCTATAACAGTATACCAGGATACCTAAAAAAAA
>SMSR01013008.1:12031-141005 GCA_019453355.1 Ceratina japonica | reverse complement strand
GCTCGCGGATTTCGAATCTACTTATCGATATTGCCGACATCGATGCCGCGATTTCGACAAGGCAAACGCCGCCAGATCTTGCTGATCTAATTTCGTATTTCCCCGCCTCCCCCGGCGGGGGAGAGATCCCCGGCGACTTCTCAGATAAAACTCCCCTTAATCGGCGCTTGCTGAACCGTAGATCCGGGTCAAGAAGACCGGATCCATTCTCTGTTTGTTCGAGCTAATCGCGGAAAGCGGTCTGGCAAGCCTCGATCAACTCCGAGGAGATCAAAGAGAGAGAACCAGGAGGCCGCAGAGAGAAATCCCGAAGGAGAGCGTAGCTGGCCAGGAAGGAGGAAGGAGGAGGAGGAGCGGGAAGGAAATGGGTGAAGAGGATCTGCGGCGGAGGAAAATAAGGAGGAGGAAATATCAAGTCCCCTTTGTTAGAAACACAAAAGGAATAATACAATTGTATGAATTAACAGTTTGTCTCGGCGATCAATTTGAAGTTCATTTTTTAGAAAGCCAGTCTCGGGATACATTTTTGCAGGGGGCAAGTCTCCGCGGGAATAAATTGATAACAAGAATTGTTAGAGATTGGAGGAACGGAAATTGAAATTGTAGTTTGTATATATTCCTAGGGATGAAAGGGGGACGAATAAAAAGACTATTGATTGGGAGATATTCAATGTATGGAATATCGTATCACGAATATTGAACATTGGAACGAAATTCCTATAAGAACAGAAAAGGATCGATAAAACCTGATTTTCATCATTTCTGGAAAAAGAAACGGGCAAGAAAGAAATTGCGTATCTTCGTTTTACAACGGGGACTGTTGCTGGAAAAAAATGCACAGAGCGAGATAGAAGATTTTTGGTTTCGAGGGGAAATTGTATTTAAGGAATAAAATTGTGGTTTATGTATCGCTTTGTTTGCGGAACGGCGAGCGTGTAATTGTTAGAATGAAGAAGGAAGGGAAGGGGGTGGGCGCGAGGCAAGGGAGAAATAGAGAAATGGAGAGTCGTAAGTAAGAGGAAAAGTTAGGGATTTATCAAGAAAAGAGGTGCGAGTCGGGTATAGTGACAGGGATACGAATGACTCCACTCCACTTCTTTTTTATTTTCCTTTTATGCTTGCGTAGCCTTCCCGGCTCCTCTCCGTGCGCCCGTGTATTCGTATTAAAAGAGGTAAACGACGGTGGCTGGGTATACACCGTAGAATGAAAGATGCGTATCGAATGAGGGAAACTCGACTGGGGAACGGAACAAGCGCAGGTAGATAAAGATATGAAATTTTTATCTTAACAAGAAAAATACCAATTGTAAAAATGTTCTATATGGAAACGAAATGTACCGCGGTAGGAAGAAGAGGGATGAGAGTCCGCATACAAACGTGGATATTAAAATTAATAGCGCGGCAAATAAATTTGACCTGTAAAATGTGCGCGCACATGGGGAAGAACGCGACATTTTTAGAATGAAATTAAAATTGTGTTTACGAAGTACGTAGAAAAAACAGAATGAAAAATGCGACTGCGTGTATCAAAATTAGTAGGGACGGAAATAAATAGAAAAGGGAATAATAAATGATGGCATTAAAAATGGAAGGATCGAATGAATATACAAATGAATGGTAATCTGAGAAGATAAAGAAATGCAATAAACAAGTGAGCAAAGACAGGGCCAAGATATATACATATTGCATTACCGCGTCAAGAGGAAGTAATGAATGTAGGAAACTCGAAGAGACGAAACGGAAATACGAGAAGATTAATGGGGAACGAAAGAAGAATGCGCGCGGGACAAATGAAGTAAGCATCTAGTCGACGAGACGAGGAAAGAATCTGAGAAACGTGCAATAAGGAATGCTCTTATAATGCATTTGCGATAAGAATTCCTTTTTCAGAAAATGGGAACGTTAACAAAGTTCGTGAAAATATGTGTTCAACGTTATTAGTATAAGGATGAAGTGATTTCTAACGGGAACGAAAAATAGAGGGAAGATTTGAATACTGGGATGGGAATCGTGATCCGTCCGAGTACTTACTGATCACCGTGAGATTGACTTTGCTGTTCCTGGTCGGCGACTGCTTGAAATCGACCCTGCATCTGTAAACGGCGGCATCGCTCTCACGGACGTTCTCCAGGGTGAGTTTCGCGGGACGCTCCGAGTATCTGAAGAAGGCACGTTTGTCCAGGCTGATATTCTGCCAGTGTTTTCCTTGTTCCAGGGAGCTGCGTCCCCTCGTGTCGAAACTGTAAATAAACGAACGGTACAGTGAACGGTCCGAGGGAAAATAGTTACGAACGGAGACGAAATTTCGAGATTTCAAAGCGATACTCGAACTGGTTTCATGTATTTACGAGGCACGCACGTCATGGAATAAAACTCTCTGATGGCGATTTCCACTTAAGAATTCTCAAACGATGATGAGATTTTTTTGCACGATAAAATGCGTACGCGTTTATTAATGGGAAATAAATCAAGTGAATTTTGGAAAGTCGTGCGTACGCTCATTGAATTTTCGAGTGAAAAGTAATTGGGGATGAAGCGTGAACGCGATATTGTATTTGTTTCTACTTGTATTAATTTTCGAATACCCTCGTGATTCCTATATCGAACGGGAACGGTATTTCAATTTATTATTTCGGCCATGACTTTCGCGATTTTCCATCGATATTTACCGTAATTCCTGTTTCGAGCCGAACACGTTTATCACTCATAAACAGAATTTTCCCATTTCTCTATTGAAGAACGTTCGAATTAAAATACTGATTATTTTACGTAATTAATTGTAACGCCATAAAACGCACTTCCGCGCAATCAATATATCAGAGTACAGAGGAATATGGAAAATTTCAAAACCATTTTCAGGGGAAACATCAATAATAGTCATCAAAGAGAATAAATACGTTCACATAACTGTTTATAACGTTTAATTCGTGACAACTTTAATTTACTGTATTGAAAAGCAGTAAAGGATTATGAGTTCATATTTCACCGACAAAAGAGATAAATTGAAATTAAAATCGCAAACGTTCATTTACTGCTTTACATCTGTTTATTTCAATTTGCTGAAAGAACTCCGTTGCTCAAAACGTTCCCCGCCGAATTTTATTCCATCCTATTTTTGCAGTTAATAAATAATCCCGCCGCCCGGCGAAAGCGTCACGCATTTAATTACTATAACATTAATGGAGTTAACGTGAACAGTTGCACGCGTTTCGGTCATATCGAACGACGTCGAACATTTCTCATGACACGACGACGTCCCGAGCTCGCACACACGTGATCCTGTCAATAAAACCGTTCGTACCATGCGCGATCGTTGTTTGCTTTACATTCGCTTGGCAAGTTTATTAGTCCCGTGTGTAAACATAGTACGTAGAAAAAACAGAATGAAAAATGCGACTGCGTGTATCAAAATTAGTAGGGACGGAAATAAATAGAAAAGGGAATAATAAATGATGGCATTAAAAATGGAAGGATCGAATGAATATACAAATGAATGGTAATCTGAGAAGATAAAGAAATGCAATAAACAAGTGAGCAAAGACAGGGCCAAGATATATACATATTGCATTACCGCGTCAAGAGGAAGTAATGAATGTAGGAAACTCGAAGAGACGAAACGGAAATACGAGAAGATTAATGGGGAACGAAAGAAGAATGCGCGCGGGACAAATGAAGTAAGCATCTAGTCGACGAGACGAGGAAAGAATCTGAGAAACGTGCAATAAGGAATGCTCTTATAATGCATTTGCGATAAGAATTCCTTTTTCAGAAAATGGGAACGTTAACAAAGTTCGTGAAAATATGTGTTCAACGTTATTAGTATAAGGATGAAGTGATTTCTAACGGGAACGAAAAATAGAGGGAAGATTTGAATACTGGGATGGGAATCGTGATCCGTCCGAGTACTTACTGATCACCGTGAGATTGACTTTGCTGTTCCTGGTCGGCGACTGCTTGAAATCGACCCTGCATCTGTAAACGGCGGCATCGCTCTCACGGACGTTCTCCAGGGTGAGTTTCGCGGGACGCTCCGAGTATCTGAAGAAGGCACGTTTGTCCAGGCTGATATTCTGCCAGTGTTTTCCTTGTTCCAGGGAGCTGCGTCCCCTCGTGTCGAAACTGTAAATAAACGAACGGTACAGTGAACGGTCCAAGGGAAAATAGTTACGAACGGAGACGAAATTTCCGGATTTCAAAGCGATACTCGAACTGGTTTCATGTATTTACGAGGCACAAACGTCATGGAATAAAACTCTCTGATGGCGATTTCCACTTAAGTATTCTCAAACGATGATGAGATTTTTTTGCACGATAAAATGCGTACGCGTTTATTAATGGGAAATAAATCAAGTGAATTTTGGAAATTCGTGCGTACGCTCATTGAATTTTCGAGTGAAAAGTAATCGGGGATGAAGCGTGTGAACGCGATATTATATTTGTTTCTACTTGTATTAATTTTCGAATACCCTCGTGATTCCTATATCGAACGGGAACGGTATTTCAATTTATTATTTCGGCCATGACTTTCGCGATTTTCCATCGATATTTACCGTAATTCCTGTTTCGAGCCGAACACGTTTATCACTCATAAACAGAATTTTCCCATTTCTCTATTGAAGAACGTTCGAATTAAAATACTGATTATTTTACGTAATTAATTGTAACGCCATAAAACGCACTTCCGCGCAATCAATATATCAGAGTACAGAGGAATATGGAAAATTTCAAAACCATTTTCAGGGGAAACATCAATAATAGTCATCAAAGAGAATAAGTACGTACACATAACTGTTTATAACGTTTAATTCGTGACAACTTTAATTTACTGTATTGAAAAGCAGTAAAGGATTATGAGTTCATATTTCACCGACAAAAGAGATAAATTGAAATTAAAATCGCAAACGTTCATTTACTGCTTTATATCTGTTTATTTCAATTTGCTGAAAGAACTCCGTTGCTCAAAACGTTCCCCGCCGCATTTTATTCCATCCTATTTTTGCAGTTAATAAATAATCCCGCCGCCCGGCGAAAGCGTCACGCATTTAATTACTATAACATTAATGGAGTTAACGTGAATAGTTGCACGCGTTTCGGTCATATCGAACGACGTCGAACATTTCTCGTGGCACGACGACGTCCCGAGCTCGCACACACGTGATCCTGTCAATAAAACCGTTCGTACCATGCGCGATCGCTGTTTGCTTTACATTCGCTTGGCAAGTTTATTAGTCCCGTGTGTAAACATTACGAACGCTTTAAACCGCGTTCCCGGGTTTAATATCGCGACCACCAAGAAAGAAGTGGAAACTCACGTAACCCGGCTTCTCGTGAACCACGAGCTTTCTTCCTGCGAACTTTGAGGAAACATCGCGAGACGCCCGCGACGCACTTTTATTAAAGTTACCCAGTCGCGCGGAATTCATGCACGATTCTCGCGCGACTTCCGTCCATCAATCAGAATAGTTTTCACGGGTTAATTTAGTTTTTCGAACGATTAACTCGTCACGGGGTGCGTGAGACGTGATACGTTTTTACTCGGCACTGAATGCCATTATTCACAGTTGAATATTTATCGCGACATTTATCACGTGCAAAACGTTCATCGCATATCGCAGGTCATTAGCGAGCTGCAACGCGTGCACGGAAAATGTGGGATTATGATGGAACGCGATGTGTTAATACAGTGAAAATTGTGAATTCATATGTAATTCGTTACGACCTGTTCTGCACTTTCACTCCGCGCACTTTCACCCGATGCTCAACACCGGTCTATGACTCGGCAACGCGGTGAATAATAAATTGTTACAAGATTAATTGGCTGACTAATTCGCGGAAACGTGATTGTGGTATAAGAAACGTGATTGATATTTCAGCGTAGTGCAATGTAAAATTAAATAAAACCTGTGCACTAACAATGAAAGATAGCGGTTTAATCGGACTAGCAATGATTCATTTCGGGGACATAAATCAATCTCTGACAATGTTTATTCGACACGTACAGGATGAGTTGCATGATTGGGGCGGAATGTGATTTCTATTTGATTGGTGACAGGCGAAAAATGACAGGGAAGTTGAAGGACGCAGCGAGCTTTTTTAGTCTCTCGTGTCAAATACAGAGAATTGTGCATTGCTACCAGAGAAACCGAATAAACGAGAATCGCATAACCTAAAACAATGACGTAAGAAACTGTGATATTACAATGAAATTGCGCGTGCATAAAATCAGGTAAGCAAGCGTGCGCAAATCCTTATCGACGAGGATGGACGCACAAAAGCATCCTCTGGGATTCTGGAGAACGGGACCGGGAAGACGGCACGCGAAACTTTCATATTGGCTGTGCTAAACTCTGGGAAAACGATCAATTGGGAAATACGTTTGGATGCGAGGGCAGTTATCAAAGAAGAGCACGAAGTCGCCTGAGATTCTCCTGCGACCTTACCCATCTAATATCTGGCTTTCACGCGACGCTACTTTTATTACCTATCTTATCCGCTCGACTCCGCTCCGGCGCAATGACGTCCGGGATCTAACTAAATTTATGGAGTATCGATGGCGTGTGAGGAAGCTCTTTAAAGAGATCAAAGTGCGCCCGTTCCCGAGCGGAAGGTATCACCTGGCTACGTGCATTTTCTCGCTTCTTTTCAATATCAAAACAGGAAGGATATATTAGATTGTTTTAATTAACGTTTGAGATAAACTGTAGATATGTTTGCACACGGAGTAAAGAATATAGAGAAACAAATTTACCTTCGTTATCCCTGGCACACACGCGTTTCCTTATCGCGCGTCCGACCATTCTGCTACTAAATTTCTCTAATGTTTTTATCATGAACAATCTCGCGCTGCGGGACGGCAAATATTTACGGATCGGAGGAGCGAGAAATATTCACGGTTTCAGCACGTTAAACCTCGCGTTTACGCGCCGCGGCCCGAACTCATCTGAACGTGCATCGTCAACGACACGTCCCTCCGTGAAATTGCAACGAACAGGCGGACCCCTCTCCTCACTCCAAATAATTAACCGCGACCGTCCTTCTTATCTACGGTGCACGCGTGTTCTGCGACATTTCCCGCGAGCGTTCACCCGGCCCGTTACCTATCCCCGCAATCAGCGGCCGGGGCACATTCCGTCAGCGTTATTATGCCACGCCATTTATTCGCATCAACTCCGTCGGTTATCTCGGTATTCCTTTTTTTAAAACGTTCCACGAGCCACCCTTACGCTCGCCATTGAAATTTCTTCTTTTCCGCGTCGCCGCAGCCCGCGCAATCAGATACACCGGGCCGAGGATCAATGGCGTGATCAAATAGGGGGAAAAACGGGAGCATCAGATGTACGGTATAAATAGAAGAACATTAACGTTTCGAGGCATGCAATCCATGCGAATTACCTCACTTATAAAATATTTTATTAGTGTATCTACGCTCCGGCGTTTCTGTATGCAAAATAATTGTCAACTTTAATTTGTTTCGTAACTAGAGAATTTGTTTAATTCTCCTGTTTGTATTGTTATCTAAAAATACTCCATTTTCCTACTGCAGTACTCGAAATTTAACAGCGAATAGTAGAAATTCAATCTTTCGTTAAATTGGCCGAGAATTCCTATTTGCTCGCACCATGTCCCGACGAATGCGCGCGTATTAAATTAAAGAAAGCTCGGTTCGAGTACACGCGTGGAACGCAGGACTTTTTTGCAGGGTTCCGCGCGATTTCCGGTTGTTCGGAGCGGCCGCGTAATTAACCGTAAACGTTAACGAGCAAAACAGCGGAATAATTGGTTTGGGAAGGCGAAATCAGCGGGAGATCGAACTGGGCGCAGCCGTTCGTCGGATTTAATAAAAATCGGGTTTGGCTACACGGTTAATTTCGCGTGCCTTGATACATCCGCGGCCTTCCGGCAACGGGTTAACGTCGTTACCCGTTGTAACTCGGTGGAATTAATATCATTCACTGCTGAAATCCGTTTTAATCGCAAATCGCTGTTGCTTCCATTTTTCCTTCGCGACCCCGAATAGAATCACCGATTTCTGCTTGTAATAAACACGAAGATAATTTTTTATAACTTGTATGTTATTAAATTTCTTTTTGTAGATGAAATCTTTTTACGATAATATATAAAAAGAGTTTTATACGGCGTCGCAAATGCTGTTCTGAAAAACTGTCCATCAACACTTTATATGCTCCGACGTCAACCCCCGAACTACCCCTCGTCGGCTGCGACGCTCGACTGTCGCGGAACACAGAGACGTATTGCGAGAGCAGTAAAAAACAAGGAGGAAGACGCGGAGCAAATAAGGAGACGAATAAAACCGGGAGGAAATCCGGGCGTTCCCACCTACGGACGTAGCTCGGTGAGTGGTAAACGGTGGGAATTCATCGCGGCGCCGTAACTCGGGATCCTTTCGGCGAGCAACGTGGCCGAAACGCGGTGCCCATTTCGCGCGTCCAAAGCCGCGAACGAAGCGGGAATGGAGGCGCAACGCGTCGATATAAGTCGGGCCGCCCGGGTCTTTATTTTCCTACCGCAGCATGAAACGAATACAAAAATCCGCGGGTTTACGCCTCGCGTGCTAGTAAAATAAGCTTGCGAGAGGGGAACCGTATACTTTCTGCTGAATCGCTGCTTCCCCGCGAAGATATTAGCCTGCGCCACGCCACGCGCGCCCGTATTCATTTTTAACCGCGTTCAAAATCCTCTTATCAATTTCGGTCATTAAAAAGCAGAGAACACCCGAGATATGGTACGAAAAATTTGGACGAACTTCTTTTGTAATTTAATTAAAATAGATCGCGGAATTTCGCGTTGTATCGTGATTGACGTATCACTTAGCCGCGGTTAAGGGCCGCTGGCCAGGGGGTAAGTAAGAAGTAGCAATATCGCGGCCATAACTCACGGAAGACTCGGAATCGAATTGGTCGAAAGGGCAATTCATTTTATGGACGTTTAACCCTGCCCGCCGGGAACATAGTCGCGGACCGTTTTATGAAATTAAATGTTTCCCGTGTAACCGGAGAGCGGTCTATTCCGTCGCGGGAATGACAAGAAAGGAGCCGTGTTCGTGGCACGCGGTGGACGCGTGACGAGCTGAACGAAACGACCGGGTACGAGGCAAAGTGTTCGACAGAAACGGTAGTAACAGGAAATATCCATTTAGTTTTTTCGACCTATGAACTCTTATTACACCTAAAAAAAAAACTTTCCTCTGCATAAATCGAACGTCCGTAGATTTCATAAAAGATTTTCTTATCTTTTTCAAGCGAAGAATTTTTATATTCCTTCGGAACCATAAAACTCGTCTGATCTCAATTTATGGCATTTAATTTCAATAATGCTACTATTAATCTCCGCGTTATTTGGCTTAGATACGACGAGACGAAAAGCCATTAGAATTACTCTTACATAAATTCTGTAATGGAATTTCTTTATTGTAAAATGTGGTTGGTATTTTGAATACAAAGTTTAATCTTTGAAGTTCAATTAGCTCGTTCTGCGGCTAGAAATTCCAGCGGAGCACAAAATTACCAATTAGCGAAAGTGAATTACGTACCTCCTTTTGACCCCGCCAGCTGACAATGCAAAGGCAACAGTGCTATTAAAATTACCTCTCCGATAGCTAACAACCGTATTTTGTTAACAACGAACACTACATAAATTCGAAGTATTACAAGAAAGTAGAGCTCCGAATAATAAAAAAGAAATGTACAATATATCCGGAATAGTTTGATTGCCTGAGGTACCGTATAATACGGGCTTTTATTAATTGGAGGAGAATCGAGGACTAAGACGATTTTCACGACCTGTTTGACTCTCGTTCAAGTAGGTTTTACGCGAGCACCCATTCCACGTTAATAACGCCGCGGGCACCGAAGGCAGTTCGGTGAAATATCTTCTATATGTAATTTCAATTTTAACCGGGGAACATGTTCATACATTTTAAAGGCCCGAGAGAAGTTTCACAGGCGAAGAAGAAGGAGAGGAGGAAGAAGAGAAAGAAGTGCAATTCAGTGAACGCCTTTACCTATATACTCCCGGGCGCTGTGGGTAACGTTGTGGCAACGGAAATAGTACTTGAAGCAAAGATGAGCACGCGATTCTGTGTAACTATAGCGAGAAAGATGGGATTTCTTGCCTCTCCCTCGTTTCTATGCATAAACCGCGATCGGTTCGCGATACCACGAGAATATGGATTCGACCAAAGAGAAAACACGTACCGAAAGATCCAATATATATCTTGACGTGTAGCCGAGACTGCCGATTCTATTTTCTAAACTATAAGAGACCGTCGATTTTTATCGTGAAATATTTATTTCACTTAATAAATGCTGGTCGGTTGTAAACGAAATTCGCGAACGGACGTTGTCGCAGCCGGGCGGCGTGCCTTGCGAATTCCTACATTATTTCATTCAATGCAATTTCAACATTCCACGCGGTATCCAATTTTAACTCGCATAATTCTATTTGTCCGCGTCACGGCCGGATTTACCAACGCCAATACGAAAAGACGCAACGACGTATGTATGTACGTGTATTACACGCCGGTATCAGTTTATTGTATTGCGTAAAACAAAATGTCTACACTGTTCTATAATACAATCCTACGATATATTGTCCGGCGCCCGGTTAAATCATATTGTCCCGCATAGTGTAACGCGCGTACGTCACGCGTATCCAACCGTTGGTTTATTGTTACTAATAAATCTGCTCATTTGACAACCGTGCTATGCCAAGTCCTCCGTTCCATTCTGCTCCCTCTCTCTCTCCCCCTTCGTCCCTCTTCGGTAGAACGAACGCACGTTTTCAATCGTTCTCAAATGAACGTCACACTTTTCCCGGCCGATCCCTTATTTACATTTCCACGTTATTACAATAAAAACGATCCCCGAAACGGTTTAAAACGCACTGAAATATCGCCCGTAGTACGGACCAAGCAAATATTTACCAATCGTAGGTGATTAAAAATCCTTTTTCACTTCAACTATTTACGAAAACTGGAAAACGTTTGAGGCCTTCAAAAATTCTCGATTACAATTGATAGTAATTTATTTGATATTCTCACATTTCTTGAATAAATGTATTTAAAATAAACTCAGCAGTTTGAGTATACAAGGCTCGTCAAAGTGTGATCAAATAAAACGAGAAGAATTGAGAAAGAAAGAAAACAGTTATATTCGAGTGTGAAATCGATACTACACGGTTCGATGAGAGTTCCAAGTCTGACTCGATTATACGAGTTGCACCTGGACAGGTGTTCCCGAGCCTTTTCCCCTCGTATAAAAGGCCTCAGGCGAGATGAGGTTTGCGGCCGGCCGACGCCTCAGGGCTCGATCTCTGAACCGGTCCTCCGGAGGACGTTTATACGGCCATCCAGCCTGTCAAGGCCTCGCCAACTGCTTTCCACTGCTCGGTTTTCGAGATTTCCCAAGAACGCTGAGTTATATGTATGCATTCGCGTTTTACTCTTACGACGAGAAAATTGCTACTTCGATTCGAGACCGGTTACCCGTACATTTTACGGATCTTGTTTCTGTTGTAAAAGCGGACACAGAACGTTATTTATTGGTACAATTTCTACGCGTAGCTGCGGAATGGCAAATTATGTAGTAATTAAATGAGCGGTTTTTAAAAATTATTGACATTTCGCTGGAACGCTTAATTCCGGTTCTGTTTCAGAAATCATGGAGAAAAGAATAATCCTTTGAGGATAAATTCCAGAATACGAACGGTATCGTTAAAGGTATTGTAACGGTCGCAAAGCTAAAGGTATTGTAATGTTTTGATCGGGCGAGAATTAATTGTTGCCGAGCGAACGGAACACATAAATTGACATTTAATCCGCGATAAAGAGAGAGATTTCGAACAAACGTTACGTTATACCCAGCTTGGCTTTCGAGCGTTCCGACGCAAACACTTATTTTTATCATTTTTATCTTGATAAAGGGTGTTATTGGTAGAAGGGGACGGAGGTTTGAAATTCCTCATTAAAACGCGGAACGGCTACGTTGAAATCCTGCTTTTTCACGCACTTTGGTAACGCAGGGTTTGACGGATTTTAATTATCCTTTGTCAACGGTGATTTCAACGGTCTTTTCTAATTCGTCTTGTTTCGGGGGATTTCTGTTTCCGGGGTTTTATGACAACTGGGGCGGGACGGTAATGATGTTAGTAGAAAAACTTTAATTAAACCCAACCACGGGTTTACGCGGCGATTTAAAAATTCTGATGAAGTTGACATGCTCTGCTGGGTCGATTAAAAATTTACTACCCACTGTGTCCCGCGTTTAAAATCATCCCTCCGTATCATGCTCCCACCCGTTCCACCGTTTTATGCTCGTCGCAAAATATACGTATAAATATTCTAGCCAACACGGATAGTAAAACGAAATAAACAGTACTAAACAATTAAGAAAAAAGATCGAGAACTGGAATGAAGAAATAAAAGGGAATTAAAGAAATCTGCGAATCTCGGGGAACTTAATTTAAATCTCCATTAAGAAGCAACGAGGTAAAGTGACGGCAATAAAGAGGCAGACGCGAAAGTACAAACAGCGAATAAATAGAGGAGATTGGCAACGTTTCAGACGGCGGAATCTTCTCGGCGGAAACGAATTTATGGAAATAACGGTTCGAGAGGGCGAATTTCGTGACGCTCTCTACAACGCCGATTCGCTCGCTCCCCGGATACAGCCTGGAGAACGTAAACGACGCGACGACCGTCAAACGGCGAAGAAATACGGCGAACAGCGTTCGCCTTATTATGCGTAACGCGGCCTCGAAATTATCAGGTACGCGATCTTCATGCGGCTGCGATATACCGCGCCGCACACCATACATTTTATACGTGTACTTTGATTTCGTCAAATATTAGCTCGCGGTAAATGANAAAAATTTACTACCCACTGTGTCCCGCGTTTAAAATCATCCCTCCGTATCATGCTCCCACCCGTTCCACCGTTTTATGCTCGTCGCAAAATATACGTATAAATATTCTAGCCAACACGGATAGTAAAACGAAATAAACAGTACTAAACAATTAAGAAAAAAGATCGGGAACTGGAATGAAGAAATAAAAGGGAATTAAAGAAATCTGCGAATCTCGGGGAACTTAATTTAAATCTCCATTAAGAAGCAACGAGGTAAAGTGACGGCAATAAAGAGGCAGACGCGAAAGTACAAACAGCGAATAAATAGAGGAGATTGGCAACGTTTCAGACGGCGGAATCTTCTCGGCGGAAACGAATTTATGGAAATAACGGTTCGAGAGGGCGAATTTCGTGACGCTCTCTACAACGCCGATTCGCTCGCTCCCCGGATACAGCCTGGAGAACGTAAACGACGCGACGACCGTCAAACGGCGAAGAAATACGGCGAACAGCGTTCGCCTTATTATGCGTAACGCGGCCTCGAAATTATCAGGTACGCGATCTTCATGCGGCTGCGATATACCGCGCCGCACACCATACATTTTATACGTGTACTTTGATTTCGTCAAATATTAGCTCGCGGTAAATGATCCCCTCGTGGAAGCACAACCACCATAACCGCGTAATAAAATATTTAAAGAATGTAACAAAGTCTCTCTCTCGTTATTTTGTAAAAACTAATTTGCATTGTTTCTGCATTTACATTTTTATTAAGCCAATCAAGAACCGAGTTCCTAAATTTTACGCGATAGCCTCCCCTATAATCGATTTTGAATAAACGGGATCGCACATGGGAAGTTGGTTCTTTAATTAAGGGCCGCTGCAAGTGCATCTTAATTGGTTTGAACCACAAGCGGCTTGTTTGAAGATTGAAGTGCTGCTCTATTGTTCGAGGTTGATGAAACGGTGTACGTACTTAACTAAGCTAATCGTATGTACTTAACTAAAATTCATGCTATTCAGATGTTTAAGCTATCTTCTATAAAATCGTGCCTTAAATACGAGCATGTCAAATAAATAATGCGACATACTACTTAACGAAATGAAATTAAGAGATTTTAAATGCGTCTCTTAAACAAATTAAAGATATAACTGTGAAACGGAGTAATTCAAGCTGACGTTTTTCTATTTCTGCTCTCGTTTTACGTTTTGGCGCCACGCGGCGGCGTGACAGTAAGAATGATTTAGTTCACGAAACGAAAATAAGAAACGCCGTAGCGAAATTTACCTGTATATCGGGGCGTCTGTCTCCTCCTTGTACCAAATAACTAGATGTAGCTTATCCCCAGGGACCGGCGGCTCCACGTCGCACGGTAACTGAGCAATTCCACCTGCCACTGCCTCCGCATCTATCATTCTCACTGTAATGACAAAGACGAGACCAGAGTCAGGTACATCATATGACGAGGCGCGTGTGCGTGACTAGAGTTTACATCGAATTGTTTGCTTTAACGACCGCGCGGAAGCATATTGATAGAGCTTCCGACGACAAATAGATTCCATTTTCTCTTTTCATAAACTACGTGATTCATAAAAGATCGTATCTGTTGCTATTCTGTAGAGCAATCTTTGCCCCCGTTCATCTCGCTAGACTTTTACGAAGTAGCATTAAATAAATCTTTGGAATTACACCGGGGGTCAAATATTAATTTTTATTATTTATCCGAGTAGCCGCGCTGATTAACAGGCGGCGATACCGCGGCCAGAAGTGAAACGAAAGAAGGACGAGATAAAAAAAAAGGCTAATTAGCGACATTAATCAAATGTAATTGCGGCAATTAACCGGGGGTCGGGCCGAAGTCTGCCGGCTTCTCTATGCCGCGCGTGCCGAATGCATAATTTCCTTTAATAATTAAACTACGGACAAACGGAGGCCGAATGTAACGCTACACCGGCCGAGAGATACTCCGTTAATGACAATTAGACTGTCTATGTGTATTTTTAACCGAGCTCGGTGCCGCCTCGCAATCCACCCCCTCGTGTAAATACTTGCCAAGAAGCGGTGGAAAGTAGTTTACGACCGGTGGCGAGGGAAGAAATTTCGTACCGGCAAAAAATGCCGTATCAAGGGGTGCACACAGCTCGACATAAAAATGCAAGTTGCACTCAGGAAATTATTCCTAGCTTTCTTTCACCAAACCCATTGAGAATTCCCTTTGGGAAGACATTACCTATTTACGTTATGATCTATTTAAATTATTTCGATAAAACTCCGTGCATTTATACTCTATTTTATTCCGTCGTTCACTTTCACTTCATTTAATCATAAATCTGGTAGTCACTATAAATATATTATATAAATATGATTAATATTGATTGAATAAAATGGATCACGTTGCAATCAACAGTTATCAGGCGATGATTGACTGCGATTTGATACGGAATGCGACCTAGTCAATGTTTTTTTGCATTCATTTTCTTTCACGGGGAAAACGCGAGACGCATTCTGAACGCGATGACAAACCCGATGTGGCGGATCCAACGGGGAATATTGAAACGTGTCAGTGGCTTGTCAAACAGCAGAAAATTGACTATTTATGAGAGTAAAGAGGGAGAGATTTTGTTTACCGATTGCTCTCCGATCGGAAATTGCGTTGTCTTTGTTACAACGTGACGCGGCGTAAACTCTCGATTCTTATTCGAAGGGACGTTCGCCGATTTGATATTCACAGCCTTTTTATCTTTCGTTGTTTATTTCTTGGTTAAACGAGTCTGCTCAATATTCTTCTTACGCAATTTTCTTTCTATCGATTTTACTGCCGGATTATTAATATGTAAGTAGCTCAGTTGTCGACTGAAATTACGATTTATTTATTGCTTCTAGTACGTCTATTTCTAATAATAATTTGTCAAGTTGTATTAGATTTTAAATTGGATCGCACTCTATTCTTACGAAGAAGATATTCTCGGAATCTGTGGTCAATTTGTCACGGAAGGGCGACAGTGACCGATTTCAGGTCACCGACTGGCGAGAATGACTGATTAATCGATGGCCATTATGCACAATCAATTATCGGCTGGTACGCTTCTTCTCATCGTTCAAACGAGAGCGAAAGAATGTAGAAGGTTCGGGTTACAAGTACAAAATTAGATGTTAAGCGAAATTGAACGTTGTTAGCGTGTTCCTCGCGTCCAGCGAGATGAATTCAATTTGTATCAAATGACGAGACGAATAAATGCTTTGGGTTATGTAAAATGTTTGTTTTTCTTTCTGAGCAATCCATTAAAACCCCGATTCCGATTTCATGAATTCGTACAAAACCAATTATCCTAGTTACCAGGGTAATCCATAGTTATCCGAACTAATTATCGAGATAACCCATACTTATTCGAACTAGTTAACTAGATAACCTATTAATTACATGACCTACGCTTAACTCTGCCTAACTTATCTCTCCACACCCGAGACTTAAACTCCTAACAAAGTAGACAAAGCTTAACAGAGGCACGAGTGGCTCACAAAATCTCCCCCCGGCTCCCTTCTTCTCGGGAGGATTTAAATACATCAGGAACAGAATGCGGGAAACAAACTTAATGTTGAATCAGTAATTACAAAGTAAATGTTCCTAACATTATAATACATACTGTTCTGTAATTACTGAATTTAGTATCAGTACTTTAATACAGGAATTTAAAGTATAAGATTAAATTGATTCATTAAACATCTGCATTAAGAAAATAAATTAGAGCTATCGCTTTTCATTAATCGATTGCTCTTGAACTATTTGAGATAGAAGAAAATTCNCAAAGTAAATGTTCCTAACATTATAATACATACTGTTCTGTAATTACTGAATTTAGTATCAGTACTTTAATACAGGAATTTAAAGTATAAGATTAAATTGATTCATTAAACGTCTGCATTAAGAAAATAAATTAGAGCTATCGCTTTTCATTAATCGATTGCTCTTGAACTATTTGAGATAGAAGAAAATTGTATATGACCTTTCTTGTAGGTAATAGTATTATCTACAACTTTTATTCGAAGCATTTTTCGAAATTCCGCAAAAAAAGAATTTTTAATTTTTCCGAGATTTTTCCACAAGGTGTACCCCTTCAAATTTCTTCAAATTTTCGTTTTTTGCAAATAATTGCTTACCTGTTGCAGGTAGCGAAAAATGTTTATAATGAGAGTTGTAAGTATCATGAAAAGCTACAACTTTTGTATGAAACATTTTTTTCTATTATCAATAGTTAACGAGTATTTTGCAAAAAACTGTTTTACCGTTTTTTGTCAATTACTCGCTAACTATCGATGCTAGAGAAAAATGTTTCGGATAAAAGTTGTAGCTCTAGTTGTCAGCTACAAAAAGGGTCTCTTGCAATTTTCTTATAGATTCTACGGTTTAGGAGTAATTGAGGAAAAACGAAATTTTTTGCCAAAAGTTCGCTGTTTCAATGGTGGGAGGGTCGGATTTTGTCAGTACCACTAAAATGCCGATTAATCATGTTTAACTCATTAAATATCGAAGTTGGAAGAAAAATGCATAGAATCTTTCTTGTAAAGGACTTTAATGCCTACAACTTTTGTATAAAAATTTTTTCGCTAGCGTCAATAATTAATTAATAAATAAAATAATTTATTGCAAAATCTTTTTCTTGGTCCTAACGAAAAATGTTTCATACAGAACTCGAAGCTCTACTCGTCAGCTACATATAAGGTCTTAAAATTATATCAAAATCTAAGAGGTTCAACTCAGAACAGATCGAGCATTAAAAAAAGACATATTTATCATTATCTTTAGACCTTGTTTCTTTAGGGAAAATTAAAACAAGCCGGAGCTGGCCAGAAACTTGTCCGAAGCTGTACGTGATATTACGAAGACATGAATATGTAGGCGATTTCATGTTCCGGCTGATAGAACGGGATAAGACAATGTCGTCGGATTACATACTATATTAGAATCGTCCGTTCCAGATCTCTGCGATCGACAGATCACAGGGACGCGTCGTGTGCGTCCGATGACACGTATGTACCTGCCACGATCGACTGGCACGTATTAATAACTTAATCGTGGCGCGCGGACGCACACGGCCGCACGGCTGTTTTAACGTCCGCGAGTCCACGGGAACAAATAGCCGGGGCATTAAAACGCGTTTGCATATTCATAAGAGAAGGAACGCACTTAAGCGAGTTAACGACTCAACGAGCGGCTGAATATTCTTGACAGCCACGCGTTCACCCGGATCCCGGCGCTGTTGCGTTTTAATTAACGTTGCAAACCGCCGTTGACAGTCCGGCTATCCGTTATGCGTGAAAATTATCGATCTGGACAGCCGCTAGCTACTCGATTCGTTCTCGTAGCCACGCGTAATGAGTAGTAATACAGATTAATTAAACGTGGCTCCGTTATATTGAATTTGTATACTTGCTGAAGTGTAATAAGCGGGTGCAGTCCGGTTTGATGAATTCGATGCACTTTTCGAGGCATTATGAAGGGCGCGTATTAAGTATATTAATGACGTGCATTAAGTGTGTGCACGTGAAGGGTGTATATCCACTGTCCAAGCGGATGCGTTCAATGGACACCTTCTCAAAAGTTCGTTTGATAAATTCACCGAATTGAAAACGATTCGGCAAACAATTATTTACAGGCTGATTTCTACGAGCCTCCAGTGATACCAGAGGCAATAAAAAGCCCGAAAATTTCGTTGGGAACGCAAAACGGGAGGCTTCACGTTTTTAATGGAACGGATCGAAACGTGATAACAACGAGCATAGTCAGCCGTGAGATTTGTCGCCGACGGATCGAAACGGTACGGCAATTAATCGGGGTCGCATTAATTATCGGGCTTCGAGATATACCGGTGGATATTGAAAATGGCAGCGGGTCTAAACTTACGAGCCATTTAACATCGGGGATGAAAAACAGGCGCCGGACGCGCGGCCGGGGGACAGAGAATTCGGGGACGGCGGCGGCGCGTCCGGATCGCGCGGGGGCGACAAATGTTTTCGAGGCGCTGTCGTTCGAGAAATCGAGCTGGACGGCGAAACGTTTTACGCGCGGCGCTGATTTTAATTTAGCCCGTCGCGTCGCCTCGCGCCAAGCAGCGCCGCCGGTGAAAAATCGCTTTGCTCCTCCTGTGTATTACGTTCGCCCCGGAACAAAGGGAACAATGCTCGATTGTTGCGGTATAAAGGGTGAAAGAGGCCGGGGGTGGGAGAGATTTTCTCGGGCGTGATGCGTGCTTGTTTCCGCGGCGGTTTTATGCGCGAAGGCGGGTCATGCCTCACGCCTGATTCGGGGTTAACGAGGATTCGATTGATCATCGACAGAATTCAATTAAAGGTAGCGAGTCGCGCGGACAAAAGCTGAGCCAACAGAATTTTTAATATACATATAATAAGATTTATAATAAGACTTCTATTTGATAGATTGATAGTAAGACTCAGTGTAAAATTCGCAAATTTTTAGAACGTTATATCTAACAACCTTGAAATTTTTACACAAATCTCTTTATATGCAGACCAAAACCCATGTAAAATATTAACTCTAAATCTTATTGTTAATTCAATTATCAAGTAAATTCAATTTTCTGATATTCTAATCGCGTTCAATTTTTGTTTCGTGAATCCTATAATATTGCTTCCAAATCTGATGAACTTCATTTAAAGACACTATAGATTTTTATTGAAATATGGATGATCGACTACTTCAACTCTTTTGCTGGCGGCGCAGCCGGAATTCCTGTCATAACTGGGAATTTCATTAACCAGGCAACATGCATCAAACCAAACGAATCATAATAAAGCGGACTTGGAGGCAGGCGGGCAACATTTAAAAACTTCATTAAAAAGTTCCGGGACGAAAGTAATCCAAAAATTGTACGCAAATATTGCTAAACTCTCGACGAGGCACCGGCAGTAAAATTAACTTCGCAAATTACCGGAATACGTCGACGGGATAATCTAATCCGGGCTTTTTCCGCGATGCCGTTGAATTATTATATCAGGCGGCGGCTATAACCGCGGGCCCGTTTCAAACCGACGGACTCAATTACGTTCGGGATAAATGATTCATTGGCTGCCGAATGGCCGGATTCATTAACGAAACGAAGAGTCGAATACGGTAGCGCCGGGACTATTTTTAATTTTCGACTAATCTACGGCGTTAGGTTCGCCGCAGAAACGGGCCGGGACTGAGTCATTAATCAAGCTCACCGAAGATTACCACCAAGGCAGTTCGCAAAGTAAAATTGAACGCCGCGCTGGTTAATCCGGTTCCTATGCGCCGGCCGAGAACGATTCTTAAAACGCTGTTCGCCGGTGAAACGAAAAGGAGCAAGACAGGGACTAACAAGATTTTTAAGGACTTCGTTTTACGTCAAAATTCATGCTCAGGAAAATGACGTGTGAAGTCAATTAAGAGAAATTTATTCAAACAAGAAAAATACGACATTTTGTAAATGAAACCAATAATCTGTCAATTGATATGTATTTCCGCTATTATTTTATAGCGTCTCTCTAATAAACATGATCATATTCGTTTTGCCAGTGCCATGTGTTATGAACAATACCGATTCGTCCTGGGATTTCATCTGCGAGTCTCTGTACCGCATTCACTTATAACAATCCCTACGCGGATTTCGTTTCATGCGATTCGTGTCGGTGGGAATCGATAATCGGAAAATTCAATCCTTTCGGCGATGATTTTCGCACACAATGGGAGGGGGCTACGGCCGGCGGAGGGGTGTGGGCGCGCAATTAAAACGACGTAGATTGATTAAACATTAATTGTCGGCACGGGGTAATCGTGTTCGTTTAATACAGTAATGCCGCGTAGGCGATACTATTGATTAAATGGCCGAACTGGTATGAAAATCGATTACATTGTTGGCCCGCACCGGCGAGCGACTACTAATGAGTGGTTTTCTCGAATTGTCAGGGAATTTAGCCGAACCCTGTGTGTGCTTTAATCATACGCTTAATACGCTCGCGGACAATCGATTAAGCTAATCGTTTTGATTCTTATGCCAATCTGTTGTTAATCCTTTTAACCTTATTTGAATAGAGATTAATCTATTTCATAAAATGTACAATATTCACAATAAAGTAAAATTTCAAATTTTATTCGACTAAATCGGTAATAATTAGCATGTATCTCTGGTAATCGACAAATTGACAATCGTCAACAGACTCGAACGATCCTCGGGCGAAAGAACAAATTTCCGGAACAAAAACAAATTTCGGGACAAGCCCACTGAAATTCGTCGAGGGTGGAAACGCAATTTTTTTCAATGCAAACGCGCGGGTGTACGTCGGTTTCAAGGACGTCGAAATTAATAAAATCGATGTTGCGTCGCGCGCGGGACAGTCGCGGATATTGTTGCCAGAAAACCGTTTCAAATTGAACTTTTATATTTTTATTTTTTTAGCCCCGTTTTTTAAGCTTTTGTTTTACTACCAAGCCGATCCGTCATGCGTGCCGTGTGCTACATTTGAATATATGATTGACAAAAATTTTTTTTCCTGTTCGTTACCCTTCCCGCGTGCCTCGTATCTGATTCGGCGAATTGTTCTGCTCGGGATGTAACAGATTCCTCGCCATTAATTTTTTTTGTTCCCCCGAACGAAAATATTCAAAAACGAACGTTGAGGTTCAGAGCGAGAGAGAGAGAGAGAGAGAGAGAGAGAGAGGGAGAACGATGGATGATGGAATCAAGGTAAAATGACACGAGAAGTTTGGCACTGGCAGCCTTAATTGGTGGAAAAGACCCTGGAGAGGTTTTTCCCGACGAAAAATGACAGAATTAACCAAAATTTAGGTCACCGCGCGTATACGCTGTGTATTTAAACGTTTCCACGTCTGCGGTATTTAAAGTGTAGAAGTTTACCCAGCGATGGAATTTTTAAATCGGCGACAAAAAAGTTCTGCTACGTTGTAGAAATATTTGCTATTTCCTCCAGTGGTTTTCGTAGTTACTTGTCGTTCAGAGTTGTTGAAGTTTTTCTCACAAATTATTTTGAATATTTTGTTATATGATATAAATTAGAATTAAGGTTTAATTAACATAAGTGTCTTTACTTCACGTTATCTTAAGAGCCAGAGAAACTAGTAAAGCCAAATTAAGCTCGCTAGGAATATAATACGATAATCCGGCGTGTCACCAAATCGCCAGCTCCGAACGGAAATGAACAAAAATTTCAGAAAATAACTGGGAGGAATAAGAAACGAACGTCTGAGCAACAGGGCCGAAACGAGGAGGCAAGAAATATGTGGACCAGAAGAATGGCAGGAGGAAAGTGGAAAAAGTATAAATGGAAAGCGAACTAGAACGAGAAGGGGGGAAGACAGAGGGGGGCAGAGAGAGAGGGAAATGAATGGGAGAGCAAGGAGAAGTGGGCGGGAATTCTATGAAAAGCAAGGATTAGATTCGGCCAAACAGGGTCGAGCAGGCGCGTACGAAATGAAAGGAGAACGAAATGGAAGTGGGCAGTAAAATTCACTTAGCACATCGGCCGGATGAAAAGAAAACTAAATGAAAATGGTTGTTTGCGGTGGTAAAAGCGGCTGAAAGTTGCCGCAAACAATGCCCGGGGCCGGCGGGCGCATTTGAAACAGCCTCCGCGGAGAAGAGGGTATAGCGGTGACCCGGAGAATAAAGGTGCCTCGATTTTTGCAGAGACAAACGCTTTTTTCACGCTGATCCGCGAAAAATCCCAGAACGGCTGCTCGACGTTCGGTTACCAAAAACCCGGAGGAAACAGAAAAAAAGGGGCGGCGGAAAACACTTCTGCGGATCCCCAATGCGCGGTTATTGAAAACTAGCCGCCCATTATTTCGGTGACCATGTTGCGCCGAGAAGTATGCATGTTTCCCACGTTTCTTTTCCAAACGCGTTCCGGTGTGAAATATATCCGGTCCCATTGACAATAGTGGTTGATTTAAGAGTGTTTCCTGCTTGGATTTACGGGAATTCTTGCTCGCACGTGCGAACTAACCGTGAAGTCTTATCGATTTTATCCTCAAAAATCTAGATAAAATATTTCTGTTAATTTTGAGAATTTTAGCATCGCTCGTTACAAAATCAGTCTGCATCAGGTTAACCCAACGAGAGACCTCTTCGTGGGGATTTCGTAGGTTTGCTACGAGACCCAGCAAATATTTGTCCGGCCGTGTAAGCCGCGTCTTAATTCACTCGCGTGTCGTTTGAACGTGGACTAATCACCGATGTGTTTGTTTCCGGCGCGTGTGCAGAGGCCGGCAGGTGGACGCGCCGCGCGTCCATTAACCGGCTGTCTAAAATCGAAATCACGCGACGTTGTGTATTTATAGCGGCATAACTAATACTGCGAGCTCACTCCGGAGCTATCCGCCCGGATACCCGTCCATTTCGCATTAATCGATGTCGATCGATCGAAGCGAGCGCGGGGCCGCGGGCACACGCTTTCCGCCGTGAAAATTTTATGCAAACCCCCGGAGCTGGCATGCCGGGCTTAATGCCTTCTATTCGCCGGCGGCGAGGTCGCAAAGTGCTGCTTCTTACTAATTTGCAGAGTCAATAAGCGTCGGGGGACGCGCCACTCCGCGAATATTTGCGATCGGTTACAATTTGCCGAGGATTTATGGGCTGCGTGAAAAGCTGGGATGGGGAATGGATTTTCAAAGGTGATTTGGAGATGATTGCTTTGTTACCGTCGATAGGTGCTTCCACTTTCAAGTGTTTGCCGCCGTCGTCGTCGAACAACCTTAACACACTATACTGTCAAATAACTACATAGCCTTGACGATAGAATTCTTTCTTTCTAAAAAGTACGATCATTAAATATTACAATTCACGTCGTAACACTTGAAGCCGACTGACGTGAAGTCGATATTAAAAAAAAATAAAATTCTTCGCAACATTTAAAATGAGAAAGTCGAGTGGGGACAATCGATTCGCGCTACGAAAGCCCAGTGCGTGCTCATTAATTAATTCCGCCAGCTCCCCCGCACGGTCTCCGAGCAGCGGGTTCCATCGAACCCGAACCCGGGGTATTCGCTTCACAGAACTCGCAGTTATTAACACCGTGTCGCGCCGCGTCTCGTCGCAGGAATGAAAGAGAAACCGTCGCGGATCGCTATTCCCGAAACCGGTCTCGTCTCGAATTTAATAACCGAACGCGCCACACCGCCGGTGCGGTGGACCCCATCCCCCGGGCGGGGGCGGAGGGACCGGGCAGGTTTGCGGGGCGAACAAAAGGAAGAACGCTCGAACCGGGGAGGGAAAATAAAGAAGAGAGGGCGAGAAATCGGGGGCCGGGGAGGGCGAGATGCTTCCACGAAGATGACTCGAAAACCTTGTCACGAACAGAGACAAACAGAGGGGAAGATAGGCAGAGCCGTACATTAATTACTCGGATGTTATATGCATGCCGATGGGATACATATGTATGAGCACACTTGCCGGGCGTGTGTGTGTACGCGTGCGCGCGAGCCGCGGTGCACCCTCGGGAGCCGGGAACGGGTTCCGCCGACGAGATTTCCGCCGTTTGTCCCGGCCCATTTAGACACACGCGAAAAAACTGGAGAACGTTCGGAGGGAACAGGGAAGGAGCCTGGCCGCTTCGAGTGAAGTTTATTCGCGCTCGGCGAGACGTGTCCCGTGGGGGAGAACGCGGAAGGGCTGCTTGGATGCTCGTTGGCCCGCGGATCGATCGCTAACGGGGGGGGATGGAGTTTGATTACGAGGGCGAGCCGACGGGGATGGATATAATGCGAAAAAAATCGGGTTGGATTCCTCGTTAATGAACTGACAGACTAAACCGATTTAGGGACGGTTAACATAGAACGACCGCGGTGTACTCTATAGATATTGCTGTTTATTTTCTGTATTCTGGGATCGGGACGAAACGATCCGTCAAAAATTTATCTAAACAGAATTAGAGACGTGATAGGAATTCTCATTTAACATCTAGATCATCCGGCTACATTAACAAGCCTCGTTCGCAGATTGATCGGTGCGTCGCGGCGGGCGGAACTTTTATTTCCACGAGTGTAGCGGAAAACTGGCAGTGCTCGCTTGAGCAGTTCGTCAAATCATAAATCAAGCGATGCGCGAACACGGGATCGCTTTTATGCGATGATATTATCCGAAGCGGGGGCGGGATTAACTAAAACGTCACAGCTGCGATTACAGGCCGTTCGACGCGATGGACCCCGTCGGCGCGACCCTCGTGCGCCCCCGCGTATCGAAACGGGCGGATATCGGGAAAAGAAAGGAGCTCGATTGCAGGGCTCGTTGTCCGTTTATGAACGCGGCTTTACTTTCGATTCCGCGCGCGATGAACGCGCGTCATTCAGTTTACCTTACGAGAATACACCGTCCTCGAGCGAGAAAGCCGGGCACGGTACTAAATCCCGATGCGAAATCCTTGTTAAATAGGCGCGAGCAGACAATGGGTGACGTTAAGCTTTTTATATTGGCTCGCAGCGCTGAATCCGTCTGCGTGCTTGTATCGAGCTACTTTATTCCCCCCTCGATACGGATTCTATAATATATCCCGAACGATTTGTACTGCTTTCAAATAATATATATTTCTTTTCACCGACGTTGCGCCCCGTGTTTTTATTTCCCCGCATTTATTACTATCCCGTCGCCTGTAATTAATTTCCCCCCCTCCCGACCGCGTTAATTGGATCAAATATTTCCGCGAGCAGTAATATTAAAAGAACGGAGCTTTTAAGGGACCCCGTGAAATATTCCTCTAAACCCGGAGATTAATATCGAAGATTGTATTATTACAGCTAACAAAGCTTCTGAATAATTCATCGAACATCGGGGAAAGAGCGCGGAATTAATATTCAAAGAATCGTGCCGTCTTCTCCCGGGCCGCCGGGAATATATTACGAAATGCTTTTTCCCGTCGATTTTCCGCGATATCATGGCGGGGCCCGCGGTTTCCGTGACGCGGCGCGTCGACGCGCGACTACTTATCCCCGAAACGACGACGACGACGACGGCGCGGCTGGAACACAGAGACGGCGAGAGACTGACGTGCCGCTGAAATATTATCATCGTAAAAGCGACAGCGAGCTGCGCCGCCGTCGCTTCTGGATAATCCTCGAACGTCTTATGCATCGTTGCCGAAGACAAGCGAGCGCGGCGGGGGGCCCCCTGCGCCGCGCGGCTGATGAACAGAACGCCGTGTCGTCGTCGTCGTCGTCGTCTCTCGTTATATCTCCGCTGTGTATCCGTTTCATTTTTCCCTGACGGCGTTTCCCTTTGAAACGCTTCACCGGCCGTTATTCCGCGTTATTAATTACCTGTCGACTCCGCGTTACCTCTCCGTTTGACGCTGCCCTCAATTGTCTCCCGTCTCTGAATCGTTCACTACGTGCGCAATGTTCTTCGACCATATTCCACTCCTCCATCCGTCGATTTCGCGCGATACGTTATTGCGCACTTTCTACTCCTCGCTCCGACGATTCGCGCGACGCATTCGTTTCAGAGTAAAAGAAACACGATGTAATAAACAACACAGTGGTACGTTCCGTTCGACCCAGTTTCCACGAGAGTCCTACTACGTTTGTCAAAGAAATGCGGCGGCCAGATACGAAAAAACGCAGGGGAAAGGAAGAGGACGAGCGAGCGAGCGCGAGGGTATTTCATTGAGAGAGCACATGGCCGTGCGCGGGCGATATCGCGGCGGTTTAATCTTCAGATGACGTCTGGTTGCACTCCGGTCTCCCGTAGCTACACTTTGTACCGTCCGATAGACGCGTCGCGGATTAAAACCCGACCCCCTTTCTCGTCCCCGGGAAAAGTAAGTCTCGCGTTTTTCCCTCTCCTAGCGTTAATTATGCGCGGCCCGTCCTTCTGGTCGATAACGCGGGGGCAACTAGGAGCTGGGAAGGCCGCTCCGTTTTAGGATATTTGCATGCGGTCGATTATTTAACGGACACCACCGGGCCCGTGTAAAATGGTCATACGCGGGGCCAACACCGTGTAATATTCAGCCCCTGCGTACGTACCTCCCTGGCCAGTCTCTCGGTTTATTTGCCACGGGGACAGGTTCAGCTTATCGCCTACTTTCGGAGTTTTGCCCGGGCGCGCGGTTTAATTAAGTTGCCCGTTAGCGGATACCGTAATTCGCGCGGTTATTTATTTTCCAGCCGACCTCCGACGTTAAACTTTCTCCGCCGGGTAATGTTTCGCGCCCACTTCCCGGGGATCCCTTATGCCGCCTCGCCTCAGCTCCGCTCGTTAGAGGATTGTCTATTTAAACGGTTTCTCCGTCGTTTTTAAATGTTCCCCTGTCCCTGCGCCGTTTATCATCCCCTTTATTACACGTCTCGCTCCGAACTCGAGAGTGTATAATCCAGAATTTAAAAACGAGCCATATAGAAATACTTCTAACGCCGCGTCCTTATTGTACCCATCGGTCTGCCGTCTCGCATGAACGGTACACAAGCACGGTACCACACAGGTTTGTGAATACAGGTTTTAAGCTCTTTTTGAAAGCCGAGTTAAAAATATTTAATCCACAATGGAGGGATTAACTTCTACCGCTACCACTCTTTCTAACCGCGGGACCCATACAGAATCGGGCCGCGTAGATCTACGTTACTCGCAAATCCGACCGCGACACTNAGTTAAAAATATTTAATCCACAATGGAGGGATTAACTTCTACCGCTACCACTCTTTCTAACCGCGGGACCCATACAGAATCGGGCCGCGTAGATCTACGTTACTCGCAAATCCGACCGCGACACTGCGGTCGCAGAAGTTCCTTAATCCTCGGTAGTCCACTTTGAACAGTATCCACCGCAGACCGCGGGAATCGCCGCCGCGGCCGCGTGAAGACGGCCTCTAAGTAACCGGTGACAATTCGGTCCGCGGACACGCGCGAACAATTCCCCGGGCCCGTTGCCGCATCGGTTGCGCTGCGCGACACACCTGGGGTGATGCTGATGAATGGCACGAATTAACGGCATATGGCACGCCGCGTCGCGTCGCCTCGCGTCGCGTTGGTATCGCGCAGAAAAATTTTCGCAGAATAAACGGTCTGTCCTGTGTCTTTCATCGCCGGCTACCAGACGCACCATATGCGTGGCTAGGATCCGCGACAGGGAGAGGAGAGAAAAAAAGGAAGCCGGGAGAAAGAAAACAGAAGGACGGCGAAGCGTCGTCGCTGGCGTAAAACCGGCGAGGGGGTGGCAAGGGAGACAGAGATCTCGCGGAACAATCGGACGTCGGAGACAATGAGACTACTTTGTCCGCGGACATTGTCGCTGCGAGGGTGACTATCAGCAGTTAACGCGCTCCTGGGGTGCGTTCTTTGCTCGCCTCGAGTGTCCCCGACTGCGGAATGGATTCCTCGTTCCCACCGTCCCTTTCACGAGCTATATGGCCGTAATGATCGCGCTGGGATGCATTAGATATTTTTATCGCTGTTAATCCAGACCGTTCTAATTATTGATGTACAAATTAAATCGTTCAATTAAAACAAAGAGCGAGCCACGATTAATTAGGAAATTTGCATGTCAATCAGAGAAATAAGAAGTAAAAGAGAGGAGCACGTTGAATCGTGATTATTTATGCTGAGTACTCATTTTTGGTTTGATTTATTATATTGGAAATTTAGAAAACAATGGAAATTATTAGTGAGCGCAGGTGCGTCATACTTGCCGGTCAGATAGCGAGGATAAAGAACAGTTCCCGGTGCTCCCGGCGCGTTCATTTCGAGGAACGAACACGGGACGTGCCAAAACTCGGCCCATTATATCACACACCTAATCGCCTTAACTGCACGCTACCATTTTGAAAGACCCATAAATGGCCGCTTTGTGTACATTTTCAGCAACTTGTACACACTTCGCGTGCACTCGCGAACTGTTCCAAACGGCCGACGCGACTCAACTTTATTCAACAATTCCATTCTACTCTAAATCGTTAAGAATAAACTGTTTACGTATTCTATTAGCCAATCTGGAAGTTACGCACTCGTCAAAAGTTTAATCAGGTTTAATAAACGATAAAACGGAACTCCGTGATCAAATTCGTTTTAAAGCAATAAGTGGTTTGAAAGTTTACATAGAATTGGAATATCTGAGAAATTTCATCGCTTCATTTGCCGAGAAAAATGGAACGTCAATCACGCGTCGATATCGGGCATGTAAAATTGTGTATTGTATTTTTGTGCAATGTCAAAATCCCGCGGACAAAGGAAAAACAAAACGCCCGGCGAAGTTTTCAAACCGATGAACATCTTGATATAAATTTCCCCGATTTTCTCTCCCCGTGTCCGTGTAACCATCCGCTGAATTTCGAACCTGACGATCTCGTGCAAAAGCGCTCTTTATCAATTTTCTCTAAACAGAACCGTCGTTCGATCCGTAATTGATAACGCCACCAACGCGTCGTGGCTGTCAGCTAACGAAACCAATTTCATTTGCACGCGAACGGGGTGGAGAAAGGAAGGGAGGAGTGATAGGGAGAGAAAAGGGGGTGGCCGGTTGGCTGGTAGACGTTTTTCCTCTGTTGCTCTCCGAATTTCGCTCGACATAAATCACTTATGCCACCCAGCGTCGCGTCCAAATTTATTATTTCACTGTTGAAAACCGCCGAAACGCGGACTCCGCTGACTACCGCACCTGCACTTACGTTGCTTACCCTCGACTGCTGGCTTAAAATTTTAGTTAAAGACGGCTTTAAACATTAAAAAACGAATTTTTGGAACATTTATATTTTTTATGAAGAATCTTTTAGTTTTCAGACTTCTAACTATTTTACGATTCATTTTGAAGATACAAGTAGGGAATTTATTAAAAGCTCGTCTTATTAATTATTCCTCATGACCCAAATATTTTTTGATACGCCGCAATCTTTTTCAGATGTTTTTAGTTCCCAGGGGAATTCTGCATTTAAAATGCGCGCATGTAAAAAAATCGTGAGCGAGCAGTGGAATTCTGAAACGAAACCGGCGGACAGTATTGTTGCAAACCTGTTAAACTTATTATTCCACTCATTAAAACGAAAATTCACGGTATGTCGGGTAAATTACTGTAAGTAAGAGCGGAAAAAGGGACGGAGACAGAGAGAGAGAGAAAAAAAAATGAAATCGGGTCCGACAGACGGCGAAGCCGGAACGTTTGCTAATGGATTTAAAGTGAGCTCCTCCACGTCAATCTTCCGCTTTATTACGTTCCATTTCTATTTCATATTCCGCCAACGTCCTCGGCCGCGTAGCACGGGATCAAACGTTAATCCCAATTACACCAGCGGAAAAGAAGACACCACGACTGCACGATCTTCTTCGCTTCCGACGGCTCATTCATTCGTTTTTTGAAAGGATTTCTTAGTACACAAAATGTACGGGACGCGTTAGAATTTTTCAAGGTGCTAATCTTATTCTTTCATAGAACCGAATTATGAAATAATTATGAATGATGATATAAATGTCTGTCAGGTTATAGGAATTTTAAGGCCAGTCATTCTACATAGTACTAGCCTCCCTCGTGATTCAATTTACCACTTAAAGTTCGTTCCAGCTCAAGCTTCTCGCCGATCATATCTACCCCTCGTTTCACACGTTAACCAGGGGGTGAAAATTGCGTGGTCATCTCTCGGCATTTTATTCAAATACTAAAAACCCTAGTTTTTCACAAAGTTCGTAAGAATATTTTTATTCGCACACGTTTTGCGTTTAACTTTCGCAGACGTTCGCATGAGGTAGAGTCTCCTTATATCAACTAAATTGGCGGGATCGCGTGAAGTTGACAGAAACATAATCGCGGAGCTCCGTGTCACGCGTATGCTCCCTCAGATTTGGCTACCGCTCCTCCTATCTCGTCTTAAAGCTCCGCATATGCATGCAGCTTCCGTAAATATGAATTCATTTCACCCTCACTGTATCGCCGCGTATCTCTCGCCTCCCTTTCCAACCGAAACACCCCCTTTCTCCCGGCCCCTTTGCACCGCCTCTCACGAGTTTGTTTTCACGCAACCCTTCGTCGCCAACCGCGCGTTCCTGCCCTTCTGTCTTCGTGCTCCTTCATCCTTCCCTTGACATTGTCCTTGCAGTACCACATCCGCCCGCCTGTACACTAACTACAAAAAGTTTTTCCATTTTGCTTCTAACACGCCTTGTTATCACGAGATTTAGGATGTAGTTCCTCCACAGATTGAATTTTGTGAGATTATTGTATATTAAAAAATCTTTTCCCTATTAATTTGCAATTGTTACAAAAATAATTATATTAATTTTTATGTTAAGAATAATACTAAAATCTAAAAATAATCTATAGTAATTGAAATGCATTTCGGAATATTTACACGTTGGTATAAATTCGTAATAATTAATGGAACGGAAGATTGAATTTTGTAATACTATTATATATAAAAAAATCTTTTCCCTATTAATTTGCAATTCTTACAAAAATAATTATACTAATTCTTACACTAAGAATAATATTGAAATCTAAAAATAATCTATAGTAATTGAAATACATTTCGAAATAGTTACACGTTGGTTTAAATTCGTAATAATTAATGGAACGTAGATCGATGTGAGATTGAAAATATTTACTTTGACTACCCTTTGGGATTCTTTACGCTATTCTGGCGTCTCCTCTCGCAGACGAGGTCCTCAGGTTCGGATCCCCACTCGTGGCACGGGGATATGTGTCTCCACGAGTGGAGTTTCCGTCTGTTCTCGTGATTCCCGTCGCTCTTCACGGTAACCAAGGGCGTACACGCACGGTGTAGCACGCACTTGGCTGGCACGATAATCAACGCTTCCGCGACTGCGATCCCCGGCTGATCCTGAATCTCGCTCAGCGTTTGTTGCATTCAGAATTGTAGATTTCGACCGGTTCAACAGGGGTTTCTGTTGTGCAACGAGGGCCACCGACCCGTGTTTCTGTTATCCTTCGCTTGGTTAATTTACCATTTGTTTTCGGACTGCATATGCATGCTGTTAACCGAACTGTTCCGTTTGTTATCTTATTAATTATTACGAAGAAATCCGTTAATCGCGACGATTGACACAGCAAAAGGAATAGACTTAGATTTTAATAACAAATTAATTGTTCATCTGTGAATTAATATTTTCGAAATGTTTCGGGTCAAGGAGCGCGATTGGAACATCGGTCAACACGCACTCAAATAATCAAACAGTAAATTAGCAATAAAGTTCAGTTTAATTTAGCTGCGAGTCAATATTGTTACACCTTTTACCGACCCGCCTTGATTGCGATCGTTCTCATAAATATACCTCGATATTTCGCGCGATATTCCCGGACAAATATCACGCACCCGGGACAAAGCTGGCCGAAGGGGTGCGTATTAACAACGAAATTTCGTGAACATCAAAGTGCTTGATCTGACAAATTTTATTCCCATCGAGCAAACCTTTAATTTGTGCACCGATTTCTATTCCACTGTCAGGAATCCGTCTGTTAATATCACGCCCGATCACAATTCAATGTTCCCCGTTTGTAGATTATCAGATCCAATCAATAATACCGCTCTAATCGTATCAGTTTTAAGTGGGTTGATCCATTTCATCAGATAATTAGCAGTCTGATATACTAGACTGCTTTGTGAGATTAGTCTAACGATATTCGGTACAATTCATCAACTGATCATTATACTTAATGATTCTCGACAGACTGGAGTTCACCTTCGTTCAATTATTAAGAGAATCTCTTTGAAATTAAAACTTCATCAGAATTTTAGATAATAAATTACCTGGAATTTTCTGGAAGAGAAATCGCTGTTGGTTTATACCAGTTAATTAAAATTTCACGTTGAAATCATTTCCTAGCATAGAGAACATTGTTCGTTTCAACGAATAAATAGGTCGCCGCTTTGAAAGAAAGCACACTGGGTCAGCATTACGCGTTGGTACGTTCATCTCATTACATGGTCGGTTGTTATAATTTAACAACTGATTCACAAATTTATGTGCCATAGTACCATGTATTATATTAGAGAAGCCAGAAGAAAAATTTTGTTCAAAATTCGAGTATACATAAAATATTTTTCAGACCCTTGAGTTCGATGTTATACATTATTGAAGGACAGAAACGCGCGACACTACGAAAAAAACTGGTATATTTAAAAGCATGATAATTTTTTAAAGGAATATTAGAGAGGATATTTCGAAAAAATGAAACGTTTCAAAAATGTTCACCCGTCGCATAAAAATCGTTAGCGCAGTAAGCTGAAACTGTGGGGGCTGCGTACGCGGAACTTTTTTACGAGATATTAAAAACAATTTTTTCATCTCTCGCCCGCGATCCGGGAATAACAGCGTCAGGCGGAAAGTTAGGCCGAAAAAAAGGGAGGGTAGGTGGAGGCGGTTTATAGGCCGGCGCAACAAAGCGGAAACGTGCTACGATAAAATTATTATTACCCTCTTTTAAGACTCCGTCTGCAACCTCTGTGAATGGGAGAGAGAGAGAACAGGTGTAAGTTTTAATGCCTGCGCGATGATAGCGTCCGACTGAACTCCCGAGCGTTACAACTCCATGTTTCTGAATACTACGCTCAATGTATTTCTCGCATTATTTCATGAAGCGACCGAGTCTTTCTATGAGATTGTAATACGAAACTTGAGCCGACCGAGATATCTAATGATTGATGAATATCCTCGTAGACGGAACAATAAGAGCGGCGCATCAATCATATATATTACATCACCGCGAGCGGTCGTACACAATTATTCGCTGAGAAATTATAATAATACGATTTAATTCACCGTGGCCTAAATCGCAAAATACAGTGAAACCGCGGCAATTTTCGCCATTACTCATCGGATCTGCAAACAATGGATCTGGGAATCACGACGGCCGGGGCCGAAATTCCGCCGGCCAACGAATCGGTCACGCCGGGAGAATCGCTCGGCCGGCGCAAGAAGATCTTCGATTCTCTCGACTGCGCCCGTACAATGCCGCGCAATGATTCCTCCCGGGTTCCTCTGGAGCGGCCCGAGCCGACGAATTGTCCTACCGATTCCGCAGGGGGCGCGGGACCAAAGCCATCCGTTCGTTTCCGGTCGTCACGGTTGCTAATAAACCGGGTATAGGTATACGTTTTTCGTGAAAGGAGTTCATCAAGGCGCGAATGGACGCTGCCCTGGCATGCGTCGCTACAAAGCCGTCATCGGGGCGTCGCGCNATTTAATTCACCGTGGCCTAAATCGCAAAATACAGTGAAACCGCGGCAATTTTCGCCATTACTCATCGGATCTGCAAACAATGGATCTGGGAATCACGACGGCCGGGGCCGAAATTCCGCCGGCCAACGAATCGGTCACGCCGGGAGAATCGCTCGGCCGGCGCAAGAAGATCTTCGATTCTCTCGACTGCGCCCGTACAATGCCGCGCAATGATTCCTCCCGGGTTCCTCTGGAGCGGCCCGAGCCGACGAATTGTCCTACCGATTCCGCAGGGGGCGCGGGACCAAAGCCATCCGTTCGTTTCCGGTCGTCACGGTTGCTAATAAACCAGGTATAGGTATACGTTTTTCGTGAAAGGAGTTCATCAAGGTGCGAATGGACGCTGCCCTGGCATGCGTCGCTACAAAGCCGTCATCGGGGCGTCGCGTCGCCTGGAACGAAGTCGATTTTCCGCGTTCGCGTTCGTTACGCGGCCATAACGCTCGGCTTGTTCGCGAATCGAGTTTCTTTCGTTTACGTTTCGGATTCTGCCCGATCAAACCGATGGTCCCCCCGCGCATTGTTTGCTCGCATTCGAACGGATTTGCCGTTATTGTCGTGCAGATAGGTACCCCCGTCAAGCCTTTACTCTCGTCCCGTCGCATGCCGTGCATTTAGAACCGAGTAGGACGTACGAAAAAATTGCATCGAGTCTGAGTCATTTCTCCTATTTATTCCGGTGATTCCTGTCTGCCTGAATATCTTCTCTGTGACAATCGCCTGTCGCGTCGCCGCGGTTTCGTAGACAGAGGCAAACGCACGGCTCGATACCTCTTCTCTGTACCCGCGGCGTCTCGTTATTAATCGATCCATCGGCTCGTATTCCCAGGATCAGTCAACCGGCGAGACGCGACGCGGCGTTAATACTATCGGCGGTGATCCACCCCTGGCAGGCCGCGGCGGGCCTGCTCGATTCCGCGCTCAATTCGAATCACCGGAAGTGCAAATCCCTGATGAAGTTTCGACGTATATCGAGGGAGGTTTGCGCGGCGCACATCTAGAGAGAGATATCGCCTGCGATGTCTATTGTCTCTACGCATGAACGATGATAGCGCCGTTTAATAAACGATACGCTTATGAAATGATTAGAAGCTAGTAATAGCTCGGGAAATCAGGAGATCGGGATAATAGTCGTGACTACTCGAGTAAAATTTGCTATTCATAAAATTGTATTCGAGATCTTAAATTCAATGCGCGTTAATAATAATATTTAAATGGCGAACATTTAATTCACGGTATAGAACGACATTCATTTTCCGGCCAGACCTCTTCAGCTCTCTTAAATCTCGCTCGGCGATCGCCGTTTCCCCGATTACATCTGAACGTTTCAAAAAGCGCGGCTTGAATAAATTGAAAAGGAGCCGGATCTAACGCGACGATCTCGCGGATCCAAGATCAAGACCGGTCGCGCCACTTCCGCCCCCTTCGCCATCGCGCGTTGTATATCTGTTCGCTTTAATTGGGATCGGGCTGGCAGCCACTCGGCCCGAGACAAATGAAAGAGAGTGAAATGAAGTGGCGAGGGTACCGAGCAGCTCGCCTCGCTTCCACGCGACTCGTTCCTGCTCCTCTCGTCGCCGCTTTATATCCGTTTCCCCAGTTCCGCCCGCTTTTCTCTCCGCGTTTCGGTCCACCCCTTTCTTCCCCCCCGGTCCACCGTTTTCGTTCCCTTCGCGACGCGTCTACGCTTTCAAACGCATCTTCGTTAACGCTGCGAGCCGGGTTCTTCACAAGCGCGACCTTCGCCGCTTCTGGCGTGTCGCAGGATGCGACGGCTTTCCACCCCCTTCGAATTTCATGTGTGACTGCCCTGTAGGCTGGGCGCACCCCTGCGCGAGGTGAGTCACGCGGAAAGGATTGTGCGACGAAGATCAGGTTCTCTCGAGGGCCGAAGTTTCTCGCGTTTGAAGATCGCCGAAGGACGAAGAATCATTTTTGTATAAATTATTTTGTTGCATAAGTGACCTGGTCTGCTGACTTCGTATTTATATTTGATATTATCTGTTCGTTAAAATATTAAATCGACTTTGAAAAGTCGGGGCGAAGTCGATCTCCCTTTGGGACAGAGTCGTGATTTCCGGGATCTTTAAGCTTCTCCTTTAGCTGATTCTTCAGGAGGAATAACGAATGGCCCAGAAAGAGGCCGTCTGATAAATTCTTTTAAAGAAAATGTCGTGCTTTCCACGCGAACTACGAGATCCTCAAAGAGACAAAGTCTTTCCCTCTTTCTTTACCGATACGTTTCTATTTAGAGGTTGAAGCCGGCTCGAAGACTTCCAACAAGCCATACTTCCTCCCGAGGGTAGTGGAATTAATCATTTCTTTTGACAGATCAGCAGAATTATTCATTCGTATATGAAAGCCACTTCGTGGCATTATAAATTAATTTCTTCCAATTCTCAATTAATTTTCTAATTTTCTTTGAGAACCGGGCAGGTGGACGTCTGGTTAAAATTATTTTTCCCTTCTCGAGACTTCTTTCCGGCGTTCAATTAATTTCTCGGCACGTCGCATAAAATTTTGCGCGGTCGATGATTAACCGCGTCACCGGTGTTCGCGATGAAATTTGTTCGGCGAACTTTTGGTCGCGTTTTCACCTTTTCTTCCCGTTTGCGGCTTTCATCTTTGACCGCACATATTTTCCGGCAAACGGGAACCACTGACGTCCCGGTTTAAACCTGGCATACGTTTCTGAATAATTGTGCGAACTTCGGTCATTAGGTACTTGTAATTAGTTCCCTTCCCTACCGCCTTCTTCCCTGGATGCAAGAACGGATTAATTCGAATCGTTATACGAACCAGCGTTCCGCTTGTTTCGCCGAACACGATTTTACGACTGGACACGTTTTACCCTTTTAATAAAATTATTTTATCGTCAAAACCATTTATATCGATTTAATGCAAACGAAAGATTTCGTTTGAAAAGAGTAACTTTTTCGTATCAAAAGATCTGTCACTTTCTTTCGCGGTGTCTTGCGAAATTCTCGAGATTCCGAGTCGACAAAGGCGGTGGAAAGATTCAAAAAGTAGGTCCTTTGATCGACTGGTCTTAGAGGAGAACATGGACAAAGTATAATTCTCATTTCTTCCGACGCTTTGTTCTCCTTAACTTTCCACCGAGCTTTTTCACCGAATCGTGGAAATGAAACGTGCCACGCGGCTGAGTAATAACCGCGCGAAGTTACCACGCGGGATTCGACAATTTAAGTTCGCTTCAAGTTGAACGGGTCGGCCCGTGGCTTCATGATTCATGAGTACTGTTCCCTTTAACTTGGCGTTAACAAGAACTCGCGGCTACAAATTTAACTGTTCGAACTTGCGTCCGGCGGAGGAAAGAGTGGAATTCTATAATCTGTGACGGGTTCGGGAAAATTGACAGTTTTTAGAAGGGGTAGAGATGGAAAAGAAAATTGGGAATTTTACTGGAATTATAGTGAATGGCATACATACTATAAAATTTGATAAAAGAACGATTGTTATGTTTAACTAATATATATATTGTTTATTCGAATGTCAAGTTTTCAGTGAAGTTCGGCGTCTAGGGAGCAGGGGCCAGAAAATCAGGCTCGCGAAAACTCAACTTAGTAACTAACCTAAGTAGCAGCTAAAGTCATTCACGTACCACTAAATACTCCACTTTCATAGATAGTTTGCGCCTTGGATAGCTACAGTACGCGCCCGGTACGAGTCAGAAGCTCGTCAAGTTGATTTCTGGCTGGAAACTTCGTTGCGCTTCGCGCTGCAACAAGAAACTGTTGCTACGAAATATATTTATTCTCGGGAAGTACGCGTTCGGGTCTCCGGCATATAGATTTCAGGGAAGTTCTTCGGCAACGGAACGTCTCCCGTCTCCCCGGATCGCGCGTCTCGCTGTAAATCAGTCAACGAGAGCACTCAGAATGGAAATTAATGTAACAAGTTGTAACCGAGACAAGATTGACGTAACTAGGTCTGTAATTGGGAACGCCGAAGTTATGAGACGCCGCGAATAAAGGACTATTACACTTCCAGATGACTGACGCCCGTCCGACTAATTTATCTGCCGAAGAAGAAAATAATAAATTAACCGATGAAGAAACCCGTGGAAGGACGGTCCGTCGCGTTCTTCGGATATTTTTCGACCGACGAAGATTTATTTCGTTAAGCTCAAGGGAAAAATGTTTAATTCATGATGAACGGTAATTTAGCAAATACGCGCGACGCTCCGATCTCGCATTTCCATAATTATTTCGGGACTCGAAGGCTTTATAAATCGATTACGGCCGATGGAATGCAGATTCTCGAATAAGCTGCCCGAATCCTATCGATCGATTCCTGTTACTGTACTTTCTCTTTTTCGTTCTCTTTATTCTCATCCTCTCGTTCCTCCGTCCCGATTTTTGAAAAACCCTTAAGTGCGAATTATTACACACATGAAGGATTTAATTCGCAATATCTGAATCCTCCTTTTTGTCTGTTATATTCGCATCTTGGGTATAGCTTCTCATTTTTTTCTCTTATCACTTTTTCCCTTCTTTGTTCGCACCTCGCTCTTTTTATTCCCCCAGTTCTGTTACTGCCTTTTCTTATTTTACTCGATTTTATTTCCTTTCTCTTCTCCTCGCCCTTTTCTCTCCCATTACTTTCTTTTACATTTTTCCTTGTTCCCGGCTCGTTTTCACCGCGTTTCGTACGTTATCTTAGGTGGTTTCTAGTTAACGCTGCTACCCACGAAACGGAATCCTCGTTCACGACGTGCTCCGTTGCTCAAATGCTCCCCGGCTATATCGAACCACTTCGAAATCCTCGCTCCCCGTCCCTTTCCTTCCACTCTCGCTGGCTTCATTTCCTTCGACGCGACTTATCCTCAATTCGGTAGAGGCAAATCTAGTCAAATTCGGGCAGAGATTTTTATGGCTTCAAATCGTCCACCTCGTGTCATCCCTCTGTTAGTTGAATAAAACGTTGGCGAGAATGAGACAGTGTCTCATAATATTCAAATCAAACTGAATTTAATAAACGCGTGTCTCATAACTCATTTGCACATATTCATTTACTACGTCGATCTCAAACGGAATTAATAATTCAGATTTCTTAAGTAAAGACTTGTTATTGAAACACGCTACATTTCCAAAATGTTTTCTTATCGCAAACGATTCTCCAATCACGTCCCCCGGGCAACGCAAAATCAACCGCCCCTCGGTTTATCTTCTCCATTAACCAGGAGAGGTTCCCAAGTATAATCTTCGCTGATCTCTTGAAGCAAAGACAAAGTTTGGCGCAATCCTTATCAGATTGGATCATCATCGCGGTTCTAATCACGTTATCAACCGTTCGCAGCCGTATCCCCGGAAAATTCATCTCTCTGTCAATATTTCTCGTCGATCGTCCCTTTCAATCGCGCGTGCGGCGCGGCGGCGGCGGCGTCCCGGCGCGCGGACCTCGATTTTAATCCGGTGGATTTCGGTCACCGATCGTTATCGCGTCGCGCAGAATCATCCAATTAAAATGACTCAGGACGCCATACGTGGCGCACGCCCGGCCATTTGTTTACCGTGCGCGTTTTAAATACCCGCGGAAATTCTCGACGATTTTTGCGAGCGGCCAAGTCGCAGTTGGCTCGGAACCCCCCGTTCAATTTCGTTTTTCGAAGTTTGCCCAGCGAGTTTCATTCGGGACCTTTATTAGAGGGACGCGCGCGGCCCGGGGTTCTCCGTTTCGAGAAATTTCAATTACTCACGCTCCGCGGTCGGTAAATTTGCAGTGGACGTCGCGCCGCCGACCAATTTTTCTCGCATTTCTTTTGACGATACTCATTTGCCTCATTGACGCGCGATGGACACAGACGGTTTTATTTGCCGATTCCTGTTACCGAGGCCCGGATATTTCACGTCCAGTTGCATTTGCACACGGCTCGGGTAATGGAAAATTTATACTATTGTTTTTATTAATGTAATATCTATCGTCGGAGTAATGGGAAATAGTCGCCGCGAATATTCATATCTTTATTAAGGAGTCAAAATTAAATACAGCTGTAGTAGCCGTTGGGTAAAGGGTTAATCGTGTGCGCGGCTTAAAATTCACCTCTTGGTCTCTCCATTTAATTCGACCGCCTGTGGACGGATAAACGAGTTCGCGAACGGAGCTTACGAGGAATGTGATCATCGTTTGGATTGTTATTCTTTCATTATTTCCCGAAAGATTCAGGCAAGTCACTGGTTTCATATTGTGAAGATTTGTTACGATCTTCTTTAATATTAAGTGGAAATCGTTTACTATAATCTTAATATTAGAAATATTTGCTTTTATATCGAAGAAATCTACGATTAAGAAATACCGGTATCTAATTTTCTTGCATAAATTATGGGTACTAAAGTTTTGAGCATAATGGCACGTCGTTAGAGGCTAAGTACACGACTTTTACGCTATCAACGCCTCTCGACGTTCCTCATCATTTCCAGTAAATAGACTAGCCAATATGCAGATCGCACCGATCTAATGAATTTTAATATCCGATTTATCCAGGAATCGAAATTTATTGCTCCATCAGAAAGATAAACAGCGCGGATTTATTAGCGTCACGTCGATCCCGCTCCAATTTACCTCCCTGCCCTCTCGGCTTCCGACCGCCGTCTTTTTTCTACCAGCCGCGCTGCCAGCTTCGTGCCACTGTCTTCCTTCCTCTTTTTTCCTCGCGCTACCCGTTGTTGTTCCGAACGGCGAAATTGGCCGGCGCGGCGCCCCGAAAGAGTCGCAATTTATCGCCGCATCGAGGAGGCAAACGGGATACGAATTTTTCATTCCGCGCCGCTTCGTGATTCGGCTCCCGAATCGGTGATCTACGAATCTTTCCTGATTGCGCTTTGATGACACGAAACCTTGTCTAATCCTTCCTCTCTGAATGTTACAATTATTCAATCGTTTTCTCACATATAATTCCGGTACGATTTAGAAATTCTTAAATATTCTGCATATTTCGAAAATATATAATGTGTAAAAGAAATTGAATAATGGAGATCGAATTCCATGTTGAAACAAAAGCTTGAAAAGAGATAAGGGGAGGAACATTCGACTTTAGCAGCGGGCTATATTTCCTGTTCTCCGCGAATTAAGTTCGCCCCGGAGAGGAAGTCAAAATCTCCGCGAGATCCTCGAAAGACACGCTGTTGTTAACGCCTCCCGGAAACTCCGTGTCGACGGAGCCGAAGAAACACCGGCGGCAAGTCTGAGATCCTGCTTAAAACTTTCCCTTCTGCTCCGCGTACCGAGAGGCAACGCAACGCGCGCCGCCGCCGCCGCCCGGTCGGGGCTGAATTTTTCATCGCGAACAAAGGGAGAGATCGCGTTTCCGGTTGCCCGGGTTTAACGAATTACTCGATCTCCGTTGGCCGTTATCCAACCTGGGCTGGTCCCGCGCCGGAAACGCTGTACGAGCATCAGATTATGGACGTTCGAACGCGGTAATTACCAATTAGCATGCGTACCGATACGTCCTCGACGAGTCCCCGGCACGCACTTCGCGCCTACGCACCTCTCAATCGATTTCGAGTCCGGTCGAGAGTAATTCGATCAGCAAAATTAAATTAACACCGGAGAACGGAGAACGAGGATACGAGAAACGTCAATTAAGAATTATCTGTTTGACATCGTTATTATTTGCAGTTTAAGAATTTCTGAAAATCTTTTAAGATCCCTCGTTTTATCTAAGATTTCTGTGTACTTGAACGAAAGCTGTGGATGATCGCTTTTCTCCGTAAAGGAATACCGCCGCTTCAGACTTGTAACTCCATTACGTTCAGATACGATGCTGTGTCAGTCAGCGGTCTTTTGTTCCTGAATCTTGATCGCGGCATCAAAGCATCAGGGGATACTGCGCGCGTTGACTTTGAAAGCTTGGAAATGTCAGAAACCAATCTGATACTATCCGCCATCCTGTCCAAGTGAACAAATGACTAATCGAAGAAAAAGTATTTGCGACAAACAATTTTATTTATTAATTAAGTAATTGAATTGTTTTGTCGTAAAAGATTTTTTGTANCGCCCGTCTGTACACTAACTACAAAAAGTTTTTCCATTTTGTTTATAACACGCCTTGTTATCACGAGATTTAGGGTGTAGTTCCTCACAGACTGAATTTTGTAATATTATATTAAAAAATCAATCCTTATTAATTTGCAGTTCTTACAAAAATAATTATACTAATTCTTACACTAAGAATAATATTGAAATCTAAAAATAATCTATAGTAATTGAAATACATTTCGAAATAGTTACACGTTGGTTTAAATTCGTAATAATTAATGGAACGTAGATCGATGTGAGATTGAAAATATTTACTTTGACTACCCTTTGGGATTCTTTACGCTATTCTGGCGTCTCCTCTCGCAGACGAGGTCCTCAGGTTCGGATCCCCACTCGTGGCACGGGGATATGTGTCTCCACGAGTGGAGTTTCCGTCTGTTCTCGTGATTCCCGTCGCTCTTCACGGTAACCAAGGGCGTACACGCACGGTGTAGCACGCACTTGGCTGGCACGATAATCAACGCTTCCGCGACTGCGATCCCCGGCTGATCCTGAATCTCGCTCAGCGTTTGTTGCATTCAGAATTGTAGATTTCGACCGGTTCAACAGGGGTTTCTGTTGTGCAACGAGGGCCACCGACCCGTGTTTCTGTTATCCTTCGCTTGGTTAATTTACCATTTGTTTTCGGACTGCATATGCATGCTGTTAACCGAACTGTTCCGTTTGTTATCTTATTAATTATTACGAAGAAATCCGTTAATCGCGACGATTGACACAGCAAAAGGAATAGACTTAGATTTTAATAACAAATTAATTGTTCATCTGTGAATTAATATTTTCGAAATGTTTCGGGTCAAGGAGCGCGATTGGAACATCGGTCAACACGCACTCAAATAATCAAACAGTAAATTAGCAATAAAGTTCAGTTTAATTTAGCTGCGAGTCAATATTGTTACACCTTTTACCGACCCGCCTTGATTGCGATCGTTCTCATAAATATACCTCGATATTTCGCGCGATATTCCCGGACAAATATCACGCACCCGGGACAAAGCTGGCCGAAGGGGTGCGTATTAACAACGAAATTTCGTGAACATCAAAGTGCTTGATCTGACAAATTTTATTCCCATCGAGCAAACCTTTAATTTGTGCACCGATTTCTATTCCACTGTCAGGAATCCGTCTGTTAATATCACGCCCGATCACAATTCAATGTTCCCCGTTTGTAGATTATCAGATCCAATCAATAATACCGCTCTAATCGTATCAGTTTTAAGTGGGTTGATCCATTTCATCAGATAATTAGCAGTCTGATATACTAGACTGCTTTGTGAGATTAGTCTAACGATATTCGGTACAATTCATCAACTGATCATTATACTTAATGATTCTCGACAGACTGGAGTTCACCTTCGTTCAATTATTAAGAGAATCTCTTTGAAATTAAAACTTCATCAGAATTTTAGATAATAAATTACCTGGAATTTTCTGGAAGAGAAATCGCTGTTGGTTTATACCAGTTAATTAAAATTTCACGTTGAAATCATTTCCTAGCATAGAGAACATTGTTCGTTTCAACGAATAAATAGGTCGCCGCTTTGAAAGAAAGCACACTGGGTCAGCATTACGCGTTGGTACGTTCATCTCATTACATGGTCGGTTGTTATAATTTAACAACTGATTCACAAATTTATGTGCCATAGTACCATGTATTATATTAGAGAAGCCAGAAGAAAAATTTTGTTCAAAATTCGAGTATACATAAAATATTTTTCAGACCCTTGAGTTCGATGTTATACATTATTGAAGGACAGAAACGCGCGACACTACGAAAAAAACTGGTATATTTAAAAGCATGATAATTTTTTAAAGGAATATTAGAGAGGATATTTCGAAAAAATGAAACGTTTCAAAAATGTTCACCCGTCGCATAAAAATCGTTAGCGCAGTAAGCTGAAACTGTGGGGGCCGCGTACGCGGAACTTTTTTACGAGATATTAAAAACAATTTTTTCATCTCTCGCCCGCGATCCGGGAATAACAGCGTCAGGCGGAAAGTTAGGCCGAAAAAAAGGGAGGGTAGGTGGAGGCGGTTTATAGGCCGGCGCAACAAAGCGGAAACGTGCTACGATAAAATTATTATTACCCTCTTTTAAGACTCCGTCTGCAACCTCTGTGAATGGGAGAGAGAGAGAACAGGTGTAAGTTTTAATGCCTGCGCGATGATAGCGTCCGACTGAACTCCCGAGCGTTACAACTCCATGTTTCTGAATACTACGCTCAATGTATTTCTCGCATTATTTCATGAAGCGACCGAGTCTTTCTATGAGATTGTAATACGAAACTTGAGCCGACCGAGATATCTAATGATTGATGAATATCCTCGTAGACGGAACAATAAGAGCGGCGCATCAATCATATATATTACATCACCGCGAGCGGTCGTACACAATTATTCGCTGAGAAATTATAATAATACGATTTAATTCACCGTGGCCTAAATCGCAAAATACAGTGAAACCGCGGCAATTTTCGCCATTACTCATCGGATCTGCAAACAATGGATCTGGGAATCACGACGGCCGGGGCCGAAATTCCGCCGGCCAACGAATCGGTCACGCCGGGAGAATCGCTCGGCCGGCGCAAGAAGATCTTCGATTCTCTCGACTGCGCCCGTACAATGCCGCGCAATGATTCCTCCCGGGTTCCTCTAGAGCGGCCCGAGCCGACGAATTGTCCTACCGATTCCGCAGGGGGCGCGGGACCAAAGCCATCCGTTCGTTTCCGGTCGTCACGGTTGCTAATAAACCAGGTATAGGTATACGTTTTTCGTGAAAGGAGTTCATCAAGGTGCGAATGGACGCTGCCCTGGCATGCGTCGCTACAAAGCCGTCATCGGGGCGTCGCGTCGCCTGGAACGAAGTCGATTTTCCGCGTTCGCGTTCGTTACGCGGCCATAACGCTCGGCTTGTTCGCGAATCGAGTTTCTTTCGTTTACGTTTCGGATTCTGCCCGATCAAACCGATGGTCCCCCCGCGCATTGTTTGCTCGCATTCGAACGGATTTGCCGTTATTGTCGTGCAGATAGGTACCCCCGTCAAGCCTTTACTCTCGTCCCGTCGCATGCCGTGCATTTAGAACCGAGTAGGACGTACGAAAAAATTGCATCGAGTCTGAGTCGTTTCTCCTATTTATTCCGGTGATTCCTGTCTGCCTGAATATCTTCTCTGTGACAATCGCCTGTCGCGTCGCCGCGGTTTCGTAGACAGAGGCAAACGCACGGCTCGATACCTCTTCTCTGTGCCCGCGGCGTCTCGTTATTAATCGATCCATCGGCTCGTATTCCCAGGATCAGTCAACCGGCGAGACGCGACGCGGCGTTAATACTATCGGCGGTGATCCATCCCTGGCAGGCCGCGGCGGGCCTGCTCGATTCCGCGCTCAATTCGAATCACCGGAAGTGCAAATCCCTGATGAAGTTTCGACGTATATCGAGGGAGGTTTGCGCGGCGCACATCTAGAGAGAGATATCGCCTGCGATGTCTATTGTCTCTACGCATGAACGATGATAGCGCCGTTTAATAAACGATACGCTTATGAAATGATTAGAAGCTAGTAATAGCTCGGGAAATCAGGAGATCGGGATAATAGTCGTGACTACTCGAGTAAAATTTGCTATTCATAAAATTGTATTCGAGATCTTAAATTCAATGCGCGTTAATAATAATATTTAAATGGCGAACATTTAATTCACGGTATAGAACGACATTCATTTTCCGGCCAGACCTCTTCAGCTCTCTTAAATCTCGCTCGGCGATCGCCGTTTCCCCGATTACATCTGAACGTTTCAAAAAGCGCGGCTTGAATAAATTGAAAAGGAGCCGGATCTAACGCGACGATCTCGCGGATCCAAGATCAAGACCGGTCGCGCCACTTCCGCCCCCTTCGCCATCGCGCGTTGTATATCTGTTCGCTTTAATTGGGATCGGGCTGGCAGCCACTCGGCCCGAGACAAATGAAAGAGAGTGAAATGAAGTGGCGAGGGTACCGAGCAGCTCGCCTCGCTTCCACGCGACTCGTTCCTGCTCCTCTCGTCGCCGCTTTATATCCGTTTCCCCAGTTCCGCCCGCTTTTCTCTCCGCGTTTCGGTCCACCCCTTTCTTCCCCCCCGGTCCACCGTTTTCGTTCCCTTCGCGACGCGTCTACGCTTTCAAACGCATCTTCGTTAACGCTGCGAGCCGGGTTCTTCACAAGCGCGACCTTCGCCGCTTCTGGCGTGTCGCAGGATGCGACGGCTTTCCACCCCCTTCGAATTTCATGTGTGACTGCCCTGTAGGCTCGGTGCACCCCTGCGCGAGGTGAGTCACGCGGAAAGGATTGTGCGACGAAGATCAGGTTCTCTCGAGGGCCGAAGTTTCTCGCGTTTGAAGATCGCCGAAGGACGAAGAATCATTTTTGTATAAATTATTTTGTTGCATAAGTGACCTGGTCTGCTGACTTCGTATTTATATTTGATATTATCTGTTCGTTAAAATATTAAATCGACTTTGAAAAGTCGGGGCGAAGTCGATCTCCCTTTGGGACAGAGTCGTGATTTCCGGGATCTTTAAGCTTCTCCTTTAGCTGATTCTTCAGGAGGAATAACGAATGGCCCAGAAAGAGGCCGTCTGATAAATTCTTTTAAAGAAAATGTCGTGCTTTCCACGCGAACTACGAGATCCTCAAAGAGACAAAGTCTTTCCCTCTTTCTTTACCGATACGTTTCTATTTAGAGGTTGAAGCCGGCTCGAAGACTTCCAACAAGCCATACTTCCTCCCGAGGGTAGTGGAATTAATCATTTCTTTTGACAGATCAGCAGAATTATTCATTCGTATATGAAAGCCACTTCGTGGCATTATAAATTAATTTCTTCCAATTCTCAATTAATTTTCTAATTTTCTTTGAGAACCGGGCAGGTGGACGTCTGGTTAAAATTATTTTTCCCTTCTCGAGACTTCTTTCCGGCGTTCAATTAATTTCTCGGCACGTCGCATAAAATTTTGCGCGGTCGATGATTAACCGCGTCACCGGTGTTCGCGATGAAATTTGTTCGGCGAACTTTTGGTCGCGTTTTCACCTTTTCTTCCCGTTTGCGGCTTTCATCTTTGACCGCACATATTTTCCGGCAAACGGGAACCACTGACGTCCCGGTTTAAACCTGGCATACGTTTCTGAATAATTGTGCGAACTTCGGTCATTAGGTACTTGTAATTAGTTCCCTTCCCTACCGCCTTCTTCCCTGGATGCAAGAACGGATTAATTCGAATCGTTATACGAACCAGCGTTCCGCTTGTTTCGCCGAACACGATTTTACGACTGGACACGTTTTACCCTTTTAATAAAATTATTTTATCGTCAAAACCATTTATATCGATTTAATGCAAACGAAAGATTTCGTTTGAAAAGAGTAACTTTTTCGTATCAAAAGATCTGTCACTTTCTTTCGCGGTGTCTTGCGAAATTCTCGAGATTCCGAGTCGACAAAGGCGGTGGAAAGATTCAAAAAGTAGGTCCTTTGATCGACTGGTCTTAGAGGAGAACATGGACAAAGTATAATTCTCATTTCTTCCGACGCTTTGTTCTCCTTAACTTTCCACCGAGCTTTTTCACCGAATCGTGGAAATGAAACGTGCCACGCGGCTGAGTAATAACCGCGCGAAGTTACCACGCGGGATTCGACAATTTAAGTTCGCTTCAAGTTGAACGGGTCGGCCCGTGGCTTCATGATTCATGAGTACTGTTCCCTTTAACTTGGCGTTAACAAGAACTCGCGGCTACAAATTTAACTGTTCGAACTTGCGTCCGGCGGAGGAAAGAGTGGAATTCTATAATCTGTGACGGGTTCGGGAAAATTGACAGTTTTTAGAAGGGGTAGAGATGGAAAAGAAAATTGGGAATTTTACTGGAATTATAGTGAATGGCATACATACTATAAAATTTGATAAAAGAACGATTGTTATGTTTAACTAATATATATATTGTTTATTCGAATGTCAAGTTTTCAGTGAAGTTCGGCGTCTAGGGAGCAGGGGCCAGAAAATCAGGCTCGCGAAAACTCAACTTAGTAACTAACCTAAGTAGCAGCTAAAGTCATTCACGTACCACTAAATACTCCACTTTCATAGATAGTTTGCGCCTTGGATAGCTACAGTACGCGCCCGGTACGAGTCAGAAGCTCGTCAAGTTGATTTCTGGCTGGAAACTTCGTTGCGCTTCGCGCTGCAACAAGAAACTGTTGCTACGAAATATATTTATTCTCGGGAAGTACGCGTTCGGGTCTCCGGCATATAGATTTCAGGGAAGTTCTTCGGCAACGGAACGTCTCCCGTCTCCCCGGATCGCGCGTCTCGCTGTAAATCAGTCAACGAGAGCACTCAGAATGGAAATTAATGTAACAAGTTGTAACCGAGACAAGATTGACGTAACTAGGTCTGTAATTGGGAACGCCGAAGTTATGAGACGCCGCGAATAAAGGACTATTACACTTCCAGATGACTGACGCCCGTCCGACTAATTTATCTGCCGAAGAAGAAAATAATAAATTAACCGATGAAGAAACCCGTGGAAGGACGGTCCGTCGCGTTCTTCGGATATTTTTCGACCGACGAAGATTTATTTCGTTAAGCTCAAGGGAAAAATGTTTAATTCATGATGAACGGTAATTTAGCAAATACGCGCGACGCTCCGATCTCGCATTTCCATAATTATTTCGGGACTCGAAGGCTTTATAAATCGATTACGGCCGATGGAATGCAGATTCTCGAATAAGCTGCCCGAATCCTATCGATCGATTCCTGTTACTGTACTTTCTCTTTTTCGTTCTCTTTATTCTCATCCTCTCGTTCCTCCGTCCCGATTTTTGAAAAACCCTTAAGTGCGAATTATTACACACATGAAGGATTTAATTCGCAATATCTGAATCCTCCTTTTTGTCTGTTATATTCGCATCTTGGGTATAGCTTCTCATTTTTTTCTCTTATCACTTTTTCCCTTCTTTGTTCGCACCTCGCTCTTTTTATTCCCCCAGTTCTGTTACTGCCTTTTCTTATTTTACTCGATTTTATTTCCTTTCTCTTCTCCTCGCCCTTTTCTCTCCCATTACTTTCTTTTACATTTTTCCTTGTTCCCGGCTCGTTTTCACCGCGTTTCGTACGTTATCTTAGGTGGTTTCTAGTTAACGCTGCTACCCACGAAACGGAATCCTCGTTCACGACGTGCTCCGTTGCTCAAATGCTCCCCGGCTATATCGAACCACTTCGAAATCCTCGCTCCCCGTCCCTTTCCTTCCACTCTCGCTGGCTTCATTTCCTTCGACGCGACTTATCCTCAATTCGGTAGAGGCAAATCTAGTCAAATTCGGGCAGAGATTTTTATGGCTTCAAATCGTCCACCTCGTGTCATCCCTCTGTTAGTTGAATAAAACGTTGGCGAGAATGAGACAGTGTCTCATAATATTCAAATCAAACTGAATTTAATAAACGCGTGTCTCATAACTCATTTGCACATATTCATTTACTACGTCGATCTCAAACGGAATTAATAATTCAGATTTCTTAAGTAAAGACTTGTTATTGAAACACGCTACATTTCCAAAATGTTTTCTTATCGCAAACGATTCTCCAATCACGTCCCCCGGGCAACGCAAAATCAACCGCCCCTCGGTTTATCTTCTCCATTAACCAGGAGAGGTTCCCAAGTATAATCTTCGCTGATCTCTTGAAGCAAAGACAAAGTTTGGCGCAATCCTTATCAGATTGGATCATCATCGCGGTTCTAATCACGTTATCAACCGTTCGCAGCCGTATCCCCGGAAAATTCATCTCTCTGTCAATATTTCTCGTCGATCGTCCCTTTCAATCGCGCGTGCGGCGCGGCGGCGGCGGCGTCCCGGCGCGCGGACCTCGATTTTAATCCGGTGGATTTCGGTCACCGATCGTTATCGCGTCGCGCAGAATCATCCAATTAAAATGACTCAGGACGCCATACGTGGCGCACGCCCGGCCATTTGTTTACCGTGCGCGTTTTAAATACCCGCGGAAATTCTCGACGATTTTTGCGAGCGGCCAAGTCGCAGTTGGCTCGGACCACCCCGTTCAATTTCGTTTTTCGAAGTTTGCCCAGCGAGTTTCATTCGGGACCTTTATTAGAGGGACGCGCGCGGCCCGGGGTTCTCCGTTTCGAGAAATTTCAATTACTCACGCTCCGCGGTCGGTAAATTTGCAGTGGACGTCGCGCCGCCGACCAATTTTTCTCGCATTTCTTTTGACGATACTCATTTGCCTCATTGACGCGCGATGGACACAGACGGTTTTATTTGCCGATTCCTGTTACCGAGGCCCGGATATTTCACGTCCAGTTGCATTTGCACACGGCTCGGGTAATGGAAAATTTATACTATTGTTTTTATTAATGTAATATCTATCGTCGGAGTAATGGGAAATAGTCGCCGCGAATATTCATATCTTTATTAAGGAGTCAAAATTAAATACAGCTGTAGTAGCCGTTGGGTAAAGGGTTAATCGAGTCCCCCCGTGCGCGGCTTAAAATTCACCTCTTGGTCTCTCCATTTAATTCGACCGCCTGTGGACGGATAAACGAGTTCGCGAACGGAGCTTACGAGGAATGTGATCATCGTTTGGATTGTTATTCTTTCATTATTTCCCGAAAGATTCAGGCAAGTCACTGGTTTCATATTGTGAAGATTTGTTACGATCTTCTTTAATATTAAGTGGAAATCGTTTACTATAATCTTAATATTAGAAATATTTGCTTTTATATCGAAGAAATCTACGATTAAGAAATACCGGTATCTAATTTTCTTGCATAAATTATGGGTACTAAAGTTTTGAGCATAATGGCACGTCGTTAGAGGCTAAGTACACGACTTTTACGCTATCAACGCCTCTCGACGTTCCTCATCATTTCCAGTAAATAGACTAGCCAATATGCAGATCGCACCGATCTAATGAATTTTAATATCCGATTTATCCAGGAATCGAAATTTATTGCTCCATCAGAAAGATAAACAGCGCGGATTTATTAGCGTCACGTCGATCCCGCTCCAATTTACCTCCCTGCCCTCTCGGCTTCCGACCGCCGTCTTTTTTCTACCAGCCGCGCTGCCAGCTTCGTGCCACTGTCTTCCTTCCTCTTTTTTCCTCGCGCTACCCGTTGTTGTTCCGAACGGCGAAATTGGCCGGCGCGGCGCCCCGAAAGAGTCGCAATTTATCGCCGCATCGAGGAGGCAAACGGGATACGAATTTTTCATTCCGCGCCGCTTCGTGATTCGGCTCCCGAATCGGTGATCTACGAATCTTTCCTGATTGCGCTTTGATGACACGAAACCTTGTCTAATCCTTCCTCTCTGAATGTTACAATTATTCAATCGTTTTCTCACATATAATTCCGGTACGATTTAGAAATTCTTAAATATTCTGCATATTTCGAAAATATATAATGTGTAAAAGAAATTGAATAATGGAGATCGAATTCCATGTTGAAACAAAAGCTTGAAAAGAGATAAGGGGAGGAACATTCGACTTTAGCAGCGGGCTATATTTCCTGTTCTCCGCGAATTAAGTTCGCCCCGGAGAGGAAGTCAAAATCTCCGCGAGATCCTCGAAAGACACGCTGTTGTTAACGCCTCCCGGAAACTCCGTGTCGACGGAGCCGAAGAAACACCGGCGGCAAGTCTGAGATCCTGCTTAAAACTTTCCCTTCTGCTCCGCGTACCGAGAGGCAACGCAACGCGCGCCGCCGCCGCCGCCCGGTCGGGGCTGAATTTTTCATCGCGAACAAAGGGAGAGATCGCGTTTCCGGTTGCCCGGGTTTAACGAATTACTCGATCTCCGTTGGCCGTTATCCAACCTGGGCTGGTCCCGCGCCGGAAACGCTGTACGAGCATCAGATTATGGACGTTCGAACGCGGTAATTACCAATTAGCATGCGTACCGATACGTCCTCGACGAGTCCCCGGCACGCACTTCGCGCCTACGCACCTCTCAATCGATTTCGAGTCCGATCGAGATTAATTCGATCAGCAAAATTAAATTAACACCGGAGAACGGAGAACGAGGATACGAGAAACGTCAATTAAGAATTATCTGTTTGANGAGAGAGAGAGAACAGGTGTAAGTTTTAATGCCTGCGCGATGATAGCGTCGAAATTTGCGAAACGCGCAACTANAACCAATCTGATACTATCCGCCATCCTGTCCAAGTGAACAAATGACTAATTGAAGAAAAAGTATTTGCGACAAACAATTTTATTTATTAATTAAGTAATTGAATTGTTTTGTCGTAAAAGATTTTCTGTGTAGAATTACTCGTTTAATCAGGCGATGGAATCTGTATTCGAGAGCGTACGCGGACGCATTTGTACATGGAACTCATATATTAACTAAAGGAAACTCAATTTCTCAATTCACGGGATAACATCTAATAAAAATTTTCTACCGTTCAATCACTTTCTATAGAGGAAGTTTCGTAACTACGACGGAGAACTACGGCGTCGATTAATCAAGACTCGTTCTCCACACGCGAGCTAGCCCATCGATAATTCCCGTCACGGTTGAGAACCGGGATTACCGATAATTATCAATAGTAGTTCCCTCGCCATAGACACGAGTTACAAAACTCTGTTCTGTATACCGGTGGATCCATCCTCTCTTTTATCCCGAACAAAACCGGCACAATTAATCCCTTTGTATCGTCCCAATTAAATTAATCCAAAATCGAACCCGAGTGATAAACTAAGGTTTTCAATTTACGATTAAAAATACTGGTTCCATTGTACACGCGAATTTCATTATTTATTCTCTTCTTAAGTTTTTGTGAGCGATGAATTATTTTAATTTCCATTAAACACGAGGAAAGTTAGATTTTCATTAGGCGAGTCCATTAACAGAAATTAGATCGTAATGATAATTAAATTGGATGGACGAGAAAGTAAAAATTTTCGCAATTAGAACGGAGGCGAACCAGCCCGAGGAGGGGAGCCTCATTGAAAATGTATTTATACTAAAAGATAAGAAGCTTTTGTGCATTTCCATCGTCCGAACTGGAGCGAGATTAATCCGACCGATTATTAGCTACCGAATGGGCATTACGTCGAGCGGGAGTGTTTGACTTATTCAAAAACATTTCTGTAGCTTGAGCAATTTAATGTATTACGGTTTCCATGGATACCTATCATAATTGCGGATCAAAAGCGTAATATAAAATAATGGATTAATCACGCTAAGTGAACGTAAACCGTAAAGCCGCCTCTGTTTCTCTAGAAGCCCTCTTCGAGACACAATTAGTCGAGGTCTATAGGAATTCTCCATTTTTCAGATGAAAACGTTTATGACGAGATTATGACGATCGAGTCGTAAACCGAATGAAACTAGTCTAAAGTGAAAAGGGTGAATCAATTTCTGACCAAACGCTGAAGAAGAAATTAAAACAATCCAGAAGAAACAAATAATGTTCGAGTGTAAATAGAAATTTCCACCAGTAGGAAAAATCAGGGGAAAGAATCAGTAACTAAAAAATTCCTAGGATCTCTGGGACGATCTACGAACTACGTACTCGTCGAGTTCATCCGGAGAACTCTTGTAGATAGATTAAGGAAACTGTAGCGCGTTGTCTCTCATCCATTGGCCGGTAATCCACTTGTTCTTATCGCGGCGATTTCGTGAAGAAGACTGTGCTTGACACCCGACTCTACAAATTAATTATGCATTCCATCAAGCGGCGCGGCGCAAGAAAAGCTGGGCGAAAGCGCGGAGGACAAAGCCTCCGGGCGAGGGAAGAAAGAGAGGAGAGAAGCGAGACTCTGAAAAGATCCGGAGAAGGTTCGTTCGGCTTTCCTCCGTGGCTGAAAACTATGCCCGCCGTTCGAGGGGATTGCGGCGGTCTCGGCTCGCGCGCGTTGTGTTGTGAATCGTGAGGGTGGACAGGCTCTTAATTGGCTCGATTGAATTAGACACGCTCGTTCCGCTTGCGAATTGAACGTGCCCGCTTGAAATGGTACCTTTCCGCTTGTTTACGTTAGTCACTCTTCCCGGCCGAGATTTTGCCGAGTGAAAAATACGGTATTTACCGGAAATAGTAGAAATTTTTTTATGAACGAAGCAGAGGTTCACGGTTTCTATTTTGGTCGAGTGCTGATTAATTTTTATCCAAAACGATGAAAACGGGAAACGCATGAACAGCGGATACACACGGAGTGTTTTACGTTTTTAATTAATGGATCTATACATTCGGCTACGAGAGGTGCGAAAGGAAATTTTATTACGCTTATCGATTAAAGGATGCAATAAAAAGGTTAAACTGTATGGGAAAAGGGTAATTACATATCGACAGGTATAACGAGGTTCTCGTCAGGCCGAGCCACGCAATCAATTTATTATTCGCGCCGGCCGAACGCGCTCGCCGAAACGAATCGCGGGTGATGACCGGGCGGCGGAAAAACGCGCCGCTCGAAAAATTAATTATGCATTCCGTTCCGAATCGCAAAAAGGTGTGGTACATGCATGCCGACACGGATTAAGGCAAGAACTACTCGCGGCCGTTGATAAGAATAAAGAAACGGGGTAAAAGCACGGACTAGATAGACCGGTAGACTTTCTGATTAATGAATCAATGGGAAGGGATCTTGGCCTTTTTATTTCACGTTCCTTGACCAAGTAACCGGGAGCTCGAATCAGCCCCGAGTTCTCGGGTCGATATGGTAATCGTAGAACGCGGGCGTCTGCGAGAGGTGAAAGATCGAGTCGTATATCTCGTCTGTAATAAAACGGATGAAAAAGAGGAATCGAGGTTAAACAACGATGAAAAAAGAACCGCAACGAGTGCTCAGAAAATCTCGGCTGGAGGCACTATTTCAATTCTCGCGAAGAATGGATATCTCGTGTTTTGAACCTGACAATGGAACAGTGATTGAAATAAACGGTGCGATGCGTTTATTTTTGGAGAAAAAAAAGAAACGGTGCGAAATGAAATAGAGGGAAGACGGTGTAAGTGCGATTCATCGTGTCGATCGAACCGCGGGGGGAGGATAACCGGAAACCGAAGTGAATGGCGAAGGTGGATGAAGTTCTTGAACGTAAACAAGGGCTCATCAATCATCGGAGTGCAAGAAACGGGACGAGGTCCCATTGTGGGCTGCTCCATGAAATCCGGACATTTTCCATCCTGGTCACCCTCGCGTATCTCCTGTTCCGCTCTGGCCAACCTAAGCGCTCCGTACGTGTACGCCGGCATACATCTAGGTGTGTGCATAAATCTCTCGACGCCTTCTTCGAGGCGCTCGAATCCTAGCAAATATGTCAACCCCCCTACCATTTGTAAGGCGCGCGCTCGACGGAGATACATCATGGACCATTCGGAGATTTAATGTATTGGTGGCGGTGAGAATGTTAGAGATTGGCCGAGCCATGAGCGTTACATGTAGAGGTGAAGAATAGGTCGAATAGCAGAAGTTAAATGTGAAATAATCGATTCATTTTTGAAAAAAATGGGGACTGAAATGACAGAATGGCTCGCAAAAATCTCGAGCGATTTCTAACGTATAAATATTTGGAGCCGAACTTAAATGTTTGATTCGAGCGAGGTAAACGTTAATATTTAAATACTGCGGTTTTCATTTAAATTCTTCCTGTAATATTGTACGTTAAATATTAAACTAAAATAAAAATATGTGAACCACTTCATCTCTCTGTACATTTACACATTCCTGGTCAATCACAATAGATCCCATAAACCTAATTTATTTCCACAGTCCGTTTGGCGTAAATGAATTTGACAATAATTTATTATATTAGAACCGTGTAATTTTGATCGTCAAACGTTGAATGAATACAAGCGGGCCGTGTAATTTGAATAATTCTCTACATACCGAAGCTAACTCAACCCCTGTTTGATCACCCGCGACGTTTTGTAACACTCACCTGAAACAGAAAATACAATTTCGATCAGAATATCGAACAATACCTAATACATAAAATTCTTTAACACCCGGCAGCTGTTCCGAAGCGTTCGAATAAGGATTCGATTGAGAAAACTATTTATTCCCTCTCGGAAATGAGAGGATTCTCGCCGAGTTCTCCCATGACGGCAAGTAGTAGTGGAATTACTGAGCGGACATAATCAGATCCGCGGAATCGATAATTGGTCGCACGGGCACCGAAGAATTATATCGCGTTTATTGCCGGCGATAACGATGCACGAGAACTGCAGACGTTTCGTTTATTGGCGCTCGCGAAGGGACGCTACAATTACTACTCGAATCGCGTGTTGACGTCTTTTATCTTCTCACCAATTAACCGCGAAACTGTGGCCAAGCGAGGCGCTTTTGATTCTATTTAACCAGAACGTGGCACCTGGACGCTCCGGTAATTATCTGGTTAGTTCACGGCAGTTTTAGATTGCAGATACCTGACCACTTAAAATGATTAGACAGAAGCCGTACAATAAGAACAGAAATGTAATCTCAGATTTTACTTTTTCAACCGATATTATTTATTTCCGAACTTTTTTATACGAACATATTTTTTTTAGATAGAGAATTTCAGAAAGGTACACACATGTACGACACGTAAAAATATGCAAATAAAATACATGAAGTATGCAAATGTATGTACGTGCACGCAGGAATGTGCTAACATATGCAAATACAGCAATATTTCATATTTCTCTTCAAATATTAATGATTTCTCTGCAGCAAAACACGGCAAAGTGTAAATTATTAACATGCTCTCTATGATAATATAACGTCCAAGATAACTTTAAATGAAATCTGACGTTCGACCGGCGATATAACCAGCGGGACATAAAAATGTTTGCCAGAGGGTGGGACATGATTAAAACAATGATTACTGAATCCGACACGGGTGATCGGCACGATTACCCCGGTCGTCGACAATTTTGCTCNCGCAGGAATGTGCTAACATATGCAAATACAGCAATATTTCATATTTCTCTTCAAATATTAATGATTTTCTCTGCAGCAAAACACGGGAAAGTGTAAATTATTAACATGCTCTCTACGATAATATAACGTCCAAGATAACTTTAAATGAAATCTGACGTTCGACCGGCGATATAACCAGCGGGACATAAAAATGTTTATGATGCCAGAGGGTGGGACATGATTAAAACAATGATTACTGAATCCGACACGGGCGATCGGCACGATTACCCCGGTCGTCGACAATTTTACTTTGGCACGCCTTATTAGCAGTCGGCACGCGCGAAAGAACGCGATTCGAGCGTGGATTAACCGGTCAACAGCTCCGCGTTATTCACATAACGTTATCGTTCGAACGCGGATATTAAACCGAGCGTTATTATTCACATTCATGTAATTACGGTTTTATAGTCGTTTGATGCGACGCGATCGTCCCAGTGTCGATGGACCGACTCTTCCCAAACACGTACATCTCTGCACTAGGTTGTAGGTCCACACAATGATTCGATTCATGAACCGCATCGTTGCAATTTCCTTTACTGTTCGTTCTATTTGAGGTAAATTTCGATTCCAGCTTTAATATTTTCTCTATATTGGAATTTAATAGTATCGCTCGTAACGAGTTGATAATCTCAGACTCTGTGATTCTCATAATGTAACAATTCACCAACTTTCGAAATTTATTCGACGAAATGTGANTGTACGTGCACGCAGGAATGTGCTAACATATGCAAATACAGCAATATTTCATATTTCTCTTCAAATATTAATGATTTTCTCTGCAGCAAAACACGGGAAAGTGTAAATTATTAACATGCTCTCTACGATAATATAACGTCCAAGATAACTTTAAATGAAATCTGACGTTCGACCGGCGATATAACCAGCGGGACATAAAAATGTTTATGATGCCAGAGGGTGGGACATGATTAAAACAATGATTACTGAATCCGACACGGGCGATCGGCACGATTACCCCGGTCGTCGACAATTTTACTTTGGCACGCCTTATTAGCAGTCGGCACGCGCGAAAGAACGCGATTCGAGCGTGGATTAACCGGTCAACAGCTCCGCGTTATTCACATAACGTTATCGTTCGAACGCGGATATTAAACCGAGCGTTATTATTCACATTCATGTAATTACGGTTTTATAGTCGTTTGATGCGACGCGATCGTCCCAGTGTCGATGGACTGACTCTTCCCAAACACGTACATCTCTGCACTAGGTTGTAGGTCCACACAATGATTCGATTCAAGCTTCAATATTTTCTCTATATTGGAACTTAATAGTATCGCTCGTAACGAGTTGATAATGTCACTCTGTGATTCTTATAATGTAACAATTCATCAATTTTCGAAATTTATTCGACGAAATGCGGAACGCATTGAGCACGGTAATTAAATGCGTGAACCCTTTCGACAATTCCTGTTTGAATTCATTTGGGAAGTAATATTTACTGTTGACGGCGAGGCGCCGTGAACGCGAGTCGGAGACGCAAATGTTGGCTTACGAGACGCGGTTCGCTTCTTTTGATGCTCGCCGCTCTCGGCGAGTGAATCTTATTAGGTCGAGTCACGAGTAATTTCTGATTGGCACCGTTGACGGCCGTGTTTGCCAATTGACTCTTGCGCGGAAACTGGCCTTGGAGCGTCGTGACGCAAATTGACGGTTCAAATAGAACGCGGAGCGACACGCAGCGAGCAATGCTTCCCCGGGAGTTAATGATTTTCACCGTTTACACGATCCCAGTTTGTCAATTAGCGACGCGTTTCCCCGTCACCGAGACGTGACTCCGTTCAAGTTTCAAGTGTACCTTTTTTTCTGCATCATTCGCTCGTTCGTTCGCGATCTACTATTATGTCAAAGTTAAACCAATCCTGATTCAAATTAGTCGAGTAGAATCGTGAATATCGACTCGCTTTAGTGACTTTGTGTGTATCCACGTCGTTCGAAAACAGACTGACTGAATTAATGAATTAAGACGACGAGATCGTGTGCACCGGATCAGAAGCGAACACCCGTCGAACGTCTGTCGCGAAAACAAACACGACTGACGGTCGGGACTCGGGGGAGCAGTCGGAATTTTACTTTTAGAGCCCAGGCATTGAACCCCGAAAAGCGGACAGAGGATCGCTTTGTCGCAGAACGCGTTCCGAGCTTCCGCAGGTACAATATCCAGGACGTTCCGGATGCTGGTGTCACTGACCGTCACTGAGGTCTTCGTCGATGGCAATCGTTCACGACTTTCCGTAGATTCCGTTCGTCCCCGAGCAGGAACGGCCAAAGGCGAACGAATTTATTCGGCAAGACGCTCGTGCCAGCTCGCGTTCCACAGGAGACTCGGCCGCGAGTCTCCCGTTCGAGTTCCGGGACGTTTGATTGAAAGCGAACCGAAGGGGTGAGACCACCCCTCAATTCCTGCGTTCCCCGTTCGAATCGATCCACCGTTTGAGTTATTACATTACTGTTGACTATTGATTCAGACGTTGTTCCCGACTTACATTGACTACTTAATTCAATTGTAAACCATATAATCTCTTATTTTATTAAATAATTTAATTTCTCGTATTGCCGTTATCGAAATAATGAACTGAGCAGTTGTCGGGGAGGAGAAAACGCCTGCGAGAACGAAGTCTATAATAACTACGCACAAAGATGTTTATCGGCGTCGTTTTATTTCGCTCAATGCTCGATGCTTATCTTTCGTCGGCGGAGTTCTCCGTGAAAAGCTGGCGCGATGAACGGATGTACGAGTCGCGAAGAGGTTAATTTGTTATTGCAAGATCTGAGGCGAAAGTATCAGAAGCGGCGGGACTTTCGAAGTAAAGTTAACGGAGTTAGCTAAATTTCCAGCTCGCTGAGAAGTTAATATTCAGAAGCACCGTTTCCCCGTTTCTCGCTAATTCTGTTAACTCCCCACTCTTCGGCGACTCTGAGACGCGGCCGACCGTTTTAATTAAAAATTGCGTTGTGCAACGCGTAACGGGATACGAGGCCCTAAGACGATAATAGCAACAATTGACGGTAACGATGAATGTAGGTCGAGAACTACGAACAGAATTGTGGGAGCGAATTGCAAGAAATTGATAAAGAACAATTTATCTCTTAGTCTTTGTAAAAATAATGAGATATCGAAACTTTGAATTATAATCGCAAATCCCTTAGCAGGACGTAATGTGAATGACAGATCGCAATCTGTTCGTCTTACAACAATTTTCTGCGAACCTGCTGTGAATAAGCGTAGCCAATAACCGATACTACAATCCCACGCGACACATTTCATGAATATGGTAACGAGCGACATGAATAATCTAATAAAACCCTCCAAATCCGTTTCACCGATTTGTTTGAAAGCAGATAACGCATAAACCAACAACTCGCGTCTTCCTCGAAGCTACATTTCCTCAGAAAATTACCTCTTCTCCCGACATAAAAATTTGACTAAACCGTAAATAAAGTATTTTTATGTATCACGTTAGAGAGCTCGGAATAGAGCGAGCGTCCATTAATCCCAGATCTTTTGGCGCCGTTCCAATCGTTAATAGAGGCTTCTGATATAATGGTAAGTCGAAAGCAATTAAACACACGTCGATGATACCGTTAATCGCGATAGAGCAACGAATACGATTCGCCGGCACAATTAGTGGACACGCGAGTGCTATGATAATTATTAAACACGACGCGGCGTGTATCAGCATTAAAGCTTTAACTTTATTGATCTGGAGAGGCCGCGCGAGTATTAGCGATCGACTAGCCGACTTCTCGTGGACGCCGCCGTTTTCAAATATTTGGATAGGAAACCTTCCAATTACAGACGTTGATCCGGATACCAAATGGATGGGTTGTTTTGAAAGGAATTAACCTCAAGGATGCTACGATACACAGCTTGAAACGTCTTTCGGGTCAGGGATTCGGATCAAACTTTACCTACGTTAGTACTTAATACTTACTAAGGATTTATATTATCCATCAATTAAAAAATGATTTATCTGTAATACCAAGAATTCTCCAGGGTTTCAATTTCACTCGATCATTCCAAAAGTACCACGTTTTAAGACCTAATTCTATTACTCGTGCCTATCGAGGTCGGTAAGAATCTTGTTACAAATTAATGGAGGGCTGCGCGCTTCGTCGATACTCAATAATAATCGACGCACCGTAAAGGTAACTTAACGTGATTTATGGCCATCTTCGCGACATGCCAGCCGATAACTGCTTGTTGGATCAGAACACGTCTGCAGTGTGTGCGCGCTGCAGCGGCACAACAGCTTGAACCCCGATTCGGGGACAACGGTTATTACCATAGTGTCCAGGATCGATTATGTTTTCCTTGGAATATTTCCCTCTCGAGTTAAAGCGCTTACGGGGCACGTATATCCGTTAATTTAGTACGCTCCGGGAGGGATTCAAGGGGATGGAACCAGGCCTGCTGCTTTACATCGGACAATTTTGATTCCGCGATAAACCAAAATGATTTTCGTATCGGTTTACATATTAATTCTGCAAGCTTTAAAATTATGAATATATTACTTTTGTATTACTTGTATTATAGTTGTATGAGAATATTAGATTTATGGCAGTATNACATCGGACAATTTTGATTCCGCGATAAACCAAAATGATTTTCGTATCGGTTTACATTAATTCTGGAAGCTTTAAAATTATGAATATATTACTTTTATATTACTTGTATTATAGTTGTATTATAATGTCGGATTTATGGCAGTATTTGTTGTTGTTAATGATACGGCGCGAACGAACGTGTCGATTTAAGTTGAGATCGTCTTGTTTCCACTGGCGTTTGTGCTCTCATGGTATTCTTTTGAGCGCCGGCTTCCCGTCCGTTCCGCTTTATCGTTCTATTCGGGCATATTCTCTGAGCCACTAAGCGCTTTGATCATTTCGCCGTTTTCGTTCGGAATATCTCAACGTCGACGAAATCAGAGCACAATACCCCTTTTGTGCGAAAGCGAAGCTGACTGTCCGAGTGCCCAATCGTAACTGAATTTTAACTACATCCACTCCTCTTCACGTACGAAAACTCACATTTTTTCGCACGCTTGGATCTGACTTTCAAAGTCGCTCCTTTTTTGTCGTTGTAATCTTGCGTTCCGAGGCTCTCGATTAACATCGACGTTTCATCGATTATGAACGGGCATAAACACAATGCGGCTTACGCGACTCGTACGACCGTTGCAATATTCCCACTTTACAAAGTATCGCGTATTATTTCGCCTTTCAGCCGGGGAATAAACGCGTCGCGCATACAACGAACGTAAAAACAGAAAACTCATATATGTACGTGTCCAGTAATTATACGAGCCCGGGAATGAAACAGGCGAGAAAAACATTGGATCGCACGCGTAGCCGTGGTACGTACGTGCATACACGGCCGTGGGTCTCGCCCCTCGCAGCTGAAGGGTTAAATCCAATAGAGCTCGCGCGGTAAATACGCTCTTAACCGCATTCGCGTCAAAATGAACACACAAAGCTGACCCAGCATCGCTCGACAATGCTGAAGAATTACAATACCCCGCGTGGATCACAATATTCCAGCTACGACCCGACTTCAAACAGATTAACCGTTCAAAGGCGCTCAATGCACTTGGCCACTATTAAAAAATTAACCGGCCGCATGCGAAACTAAACGGAATTCATAATTAACGAATCGAGTTCGGTGTTTGGATTACGTCCAAGGAGCATTAAGCGCTCGCGACTGACCGCGTGGCTGCAATTGGAGGCGCGCGTTTCAATGGAGGCCAGCTTCTTTTGTTGGTACATTCAGAGAACGCTCTATTCTCATCTTACAATTTTATACAACCGAACGGAACGATTGAATCGATTGATATTTGTTGAAGGGGTTGAATGCGAACCGAGTAATTCAGAGATCGTCATTTCTAGCCCTCAAGCAAATAAATTGAACGCAACGCGTGAACGCGACGCGTGGGAAAATTTTCCGGATAACCGTTCGGAAGTGCTTACTGTTATTAGGAATTTCCTTGTCTCATTACGACGCATGCTTAAACACCTCTCGGTTTCCTCGAGCCGTTCCGGCGAAATCAAGGCGTACCTTGTCCGCCCGGCACCCCGACGCCGTCGTTGTCCCGTTCCATCCACCCCCGTCAACCCTCCCGGCGTCGCCCCTTTGCCGCTGTCTCTCGATGTCTCACGGCTCCGTAACTTACCTTGTACCTGCACTTAGAATCTCAACACCGCCTGCAATTCCAGGAATTAGGAAACTCCTGGCCCGTAACTCGATTGGAGTGCATTCGAATTCGCGCATTCCGCCCCGAACCCTCCGCCTCGGCGCTGCTCCGCGCGCGTGCATGCACGCCGATGCGTGCGTTCTCTCGCGTGTACGTCGCGTTCAACCATGGAAAGATTACCGCCGCGCCGCCCGCCGTGTCGGAAACAACCTTCGCGTGTCGCTTTTACGCTAATCTTCCGAAACGTGTACAAACCCCGCGGATTTCCCATTCTTGTTTAGGAATTTAATTAGGATTTTTCGTCAGGATAAACTCTCGTGCGTGTTTGTGTATGGAAATGCGACCCGGGTTGGTTTAATGAGACAGAAAACGTGAGGGGATCGTTTTCAATCTCGTAGATCTTGCATGGATCGTTTTAAGCAGAAGATTTCAACTCTTTACGACGTACAAGTTTTTATCGCAATCTATGAAGTACAAAACCTTTGGTTTAAGTGCTCCGCAGGTAAACGTCTCTGTTGAATAGCCTGTAAATCCTCTAAGCATTCGCTATACCAGACTCCTATTGCGTATTTCTGAACGTGGCGAAACATTGGGTCCCCTTTCGAGTTCGATATGATCACAAGAGGACCCTATTCAGTAGTTCGTACGTCCGTAGACGTAAGGTCCTACTTGACCTACTTGTTTTGAAGGGTTGCGTCGAGAAATTCTGGGACTATCGTGCATTAGAACTAGAATACATCGTTTCCTGATCCTCGAAGTACGTACTCAATCCGAGATTAGATTCGGGAATAGTTTAAAGCGAAATAGAATTCTGATTAGCGAGCGATAAGGGCCTTTTTTCTTCTTGTAGGTCGACTCGCGCTTCGGGCGAAAGCCATTTTTTTANTCTGGGACTATCGTGCATTAGAACTAGAATACATCGTTTCCTGATCCTCGTAAGTACGTACTCAATCCGAGTTTAGATTCGGGAATAGTTTAAAGCGAAATAGAATTCTGATTAGCGAGCGATAAGGGCCTTTTTTCTTCTTGTAGGTCGACTCGCGTTTCGGGCGAAAGCCATTTTTTTTGTTTATCTTACGTCCGACGAAATATTTCGCGAAAAAGGAAATCAAGCGAATAGGAAGCAACAATGAGAGAGTAAATCTCTCGCGGCGAGTCTCTTCGAGTGCACTCAACAAAGAAACATATATATATATACTGCGAAGGAGACGAGGAGCCGAAGAAGAGATTCGCTATTCAACGAAACCGCAAGAACGTATCGGCGCAATCGATTACGCAAACACTCGCCACCGCCGCGAAATTCTGTATTACGTGGGAGCAAGTTAATATCCCTGGGCTATTTTATGCTCCAATATTTCCTGGACACTCCAGCGCAGATGGTACTATTTAAATGGCCTCGCCATTATTAATTCCAAACCGTATAATTATAGAATACTTATTCTTGCGAATTCCGATAATTTTTCAATGCAAATAATAAGTAAAGGATTTTAACACCAAATTAGAAAATTAAATTTCGAAAGAACCTCCCTTTAAACGTTTGCATAAATTTACTTAATATTCCATTAATTCTGGAGATTCCAAGAAATTTCAGTACAACCGATCTCGTACTCCTTATTTTCACATTTAATTATTCATCTCAAGTGGAGAATTCCCCAAGCCTATAGAATCGAACTGTCCCCTCATCAATTCGAATGCATAAAAATTCAACGAGCAGTCCCGGAACTGGGACGGGCCGGCCACGTGTCACGATCCCCCGGAGCACGTGTGGGCTAACCGCAGGGGAAGCATTGACATTTTCGTGTCAACAAGCGCGTGGACCCGCGTCAAAAGGGGATCATACGTAAAGGCACGGCGTAACATAATCGCGAGAAAGACGCTGGGTCAAACGGTAAAGAGGACTTCGATTTACGACAAACGAATACTGGCGCGCGGGCATTGTCGATCGGCCAACACCTGGCCGAGGGCTTTTCATTTCGCTGCGCCGTTCGGAGGTCTGATAACAAAGAATCGCGTTCGAACGGCCGCGCGGGAGGGATGGGTGCAAACGCTCGGGAGAAAGGAGGGCCTCGGCTCGGGGCGAGAGCGAAAGGGGAGGCTCGAAAAAGCGGTGGCATATGCGAGGCCTACCGTCACTTGACGAAACCAAGGCTCGCTCATTTCGCCCTTTATGTGCACGTGCAAACACTGACTGCCGGCTGCTGGAGGGAGGTTAAGTGTTCGCCAAAAGTGCCAATTTTCGAGGCGCGCGCGCCGCGTCTTATTACGCCGGACACGACCGACCGGAAGCCCCGTTAAAGGGGTAGTTCAGAACCGCGCGAGGGTGTCTATACGATTCCAGGGGCCCAGACTTTAAGTACAATTCTATCTACCGCGTTGGGATCACGATATTAAACAATTTTTTAATATTTATTCGAGAAAAGTGGAAATCGATAATTAAACGCATTGGCAAAAACGTGTTCAGGGAATTAATCTGCGAAATAATGCGATTAACGGTTATCAAATAAAATTCGTTAATTTTTAATTCGTATAATTCCTCTATATTTTTCGCGATCGTTCATTAAAGCGAGAGGAAAAGCACCGGCATTCGCTAATAAGAGGCTTATAAATTCTACCTCGATTGAAGGCCAATTAGGTAAAACCCCCATTACGCACAAAAGTCGCTCGTTCGTTCCACCGCTCCCGAATCACCACTGATCCTAACACGCATTATCCTTTACCCGAAACAAAATTTCATTCATACGTGAAATATTAAACACATTTCTTTGTACAAGTTTCGCTCATCGTAATTAATTTTTCTACTCTTGGACATGCTCGAAAATGGCATTCACAGTCGGCTAATTCCGAACCGTTCCCTACTCCGTTGATTTACTCTCGCTAACCCTTTTCCATAGAAGCACACTCGAAAAAACAGCGACCGGCGAACCACCGCCGCGGCTGCTCCACCGTTTCAATTACAGAGTTAATCGTGCGTTAAACGACGCAGCGAGATTCGAGCCAGGAAAATCGAAACTATTTCAGGTACCCGTTTCCTGGCCTGTTGATTGAATACATGGAAGGGATCGTTGTTCCTTGATTTATCGGCCGCTTTAAGGGAGAACGTGGAACCGATTACGTGGCTATTTCGGTCGGGAGAAGAAGCCGGGGGGCCGTAGGTGAGAAGCGATTGAAAAAGAGCGAGAGAGAGAAATAGAGAGAAAGGGGGGAGGGGGATAAACGGGGAAAGGCTAGGAAGAGGGACGACGCGACGCGACGCTCGAGGAACGATCGATGGAATCGTTTGAGGGGCGAATTATTTGCTCGGTGCATCGTGCCACCGAACCTGCCGCTCCTTTGACCGAGCCAAAGTGAGCTTCCGTTGTAGGCTATACACGCGAGGATATGAAGTACTCCGCGCGTTGTGTTTCGAACCCACTCCAACGATATTTGGACAGCGGTTCATGCTTAAAATTTCATTACCCTTAAGAATCCACGCTCGCCCACAAAGACTTCCTCTCTGGGAACGAAGTACAAATTGCAGGGACGCCCTCCTTTTCACGGACGGGATGATCCCGGGGACCGATGATAGGGTGAAATGATTTAATGTCACAATTTTACGGCTGAGTAAAAAATGTAAAGCACACCTGTCTATTGACTGATATATCGGGCCATTCATCAATTCTTGGTACAAATTATATTAACCGTATTACAGATATCAATTTAGAAAACGACGTGGCTTTGCACGACGTGAAATCCATGTGACAGCTTTTTGAAAGAGTTACATGATTAATTTTTTTGTCATGTAAATTTTTCGTGAAGGATAAAGCAAAGTGACACCAGAACATCTGGAATTCTAAATTCTACCTCAGTGGATTTTTGATTCATGAGATATTGAGATTGTAAAACACGTATAAGTAGCCTCTTTGGTTTTTTTTATGAACCCCGAGAAACTTTGAGATTAACGGTGTCATCGATAACGGTAGTGACGCCACACATAAGATTCGATCTTACCTACATGATTAATTGAACGACGACGTAGCGTAATGGAACAAGTGCTTGAGGTCAGAGCAAGGGGGGTGTGAAAGGCATTACGTAGCCGTTACGGGTTCCCGGTTCACGAGCCAACAATGGGCCGCCTCAACGAGGGCGAGATGAAATTATTTGGTCGATGCGCAATTATTGAGAGCTGCTTTGTAACGCATGCTTGTAACCCGCAGGCGTTTCGCTCAAGTGCGACCAACACCTGACCAGGAATATTATTCCGGCTAAATTGCTCCGCGTTCCGCCTAAATTCGACCCGCGTCAAACGTGTCTGATCATTTTCATAAAGCTTTGTACGTGTCACGTCGTTTCAGCCACGTTCTTCTCTTGTCCATTTTTAATTTTCCGAAAATATTACATTTTTCTTTTAAGCACGAGAATTTCCCTTAAAAATCTGGTCTTTCCATCATCTCAGTTAAATTCAAGAGAAAATATCTACCGTTATTCGTAAATGGATGAGGCATTATCGAATGAATTTGGGGAAATTCCATTTCCTGTATCGAATCCGACGAAAATCCCGCGGACGTACGGTGTTTGCACCTTCGCGATCAATCGCGCACCCCGGCTAGCCGGGGCCCTGAAAGATATCACAAAAGCTCCGGCAATAATCCGAACGCCACACGGAAACACCCAATTCACCTTGGACGCGTCCGCAGGAAGCCTCTACCACCCCGTGGAGATTTCCATTGACGATGACGGAACCGTCATTCCGGGGCGGGTGTAGATGGGACCCGGCGATAGGTCGAAACGCGTTTATAATTTAATAATGGCAGGGAGGGTGTGCGGCGGGTGGGTTCGTTCCCAATGGATTCTTTTCTCCGGGTTCGGGGCTCCTGAATGCGTGTCACCTTTATGCGTAATAACGTACGATGACAGGGGATCCGGGGGCCATTGTCACGCCTGCTTAACCGACGCGAACCGGTCGCGCGCGGCTCGTCCATCATTCGCGCGCGCTTTCGAACCGAACAATCGGCCCCGAATCACGAAAAATCCGCCCGGCCAAACTCTGCACTCTTTTTTTTTTATATCCTTTTTAAAGTGATTCGGAATTTTTCCCGAGATTTCATCCGCGGCTCGAAAAACGCGCCGTGTGTGGGTGACGCGATCGGCGGCGAAATAATAGTGAAATATTGAGTTTAGCGGTGATAGAGAGCCGAATTGAGCAGAACTCATCTTGTTTGCATATTAACCCTGCTCCCATCCAGTTCCGATTGTTTTACAGACAAAACGCGTTTGTCCCCGCGCCACGCGAATAAGAGGATCGTAATTCATGCATTACAACGTCCCCGTGTTATATCAATAAAAAATATAATAATATGATGATGACTTTGATCGTAATTTTAAATCTATTGTCTATACGGTGAGTTAATTTTTAAAATAAATACCCATAAAGTTCGTGGTTCGCTCGGAAGTAATTATCATTTCGCGGGATGCACGTGTACGTGCACGGTGACTTTGTCAGTGAGCTCAGCTCTTTACGGCGGGTAAACTCGACCTCGTATTTCAGGATGCAAGCCACTTGTACGGTTTAACTTGAATGCGTTGCACGAGCCCGAAAACGTGACTTGTTTCTAAGAGAAAGTATTCCGGCCCGGCGTCGGAAGTTAATTACACCGTTAAAGAACATTCTTTGTAAATCGTATCAAAGCACGACGAATATGTGCAGTTAATTCAAAGCGTCGAAAGTTGCGAGAGCCGAAGCTGCTTCTGCCCTATTATACTCGGCGGAGATTTCTTGCACGTCGCGCCATGAGTTGCCCAGGTAAGATCCAAATTACTTTGCAAGCTCACGGCTCGCGAACGTTAAATACCTGTTCAAACGATCCCGCGAAAGATTTACTCTTCGCAAAGCCGAAGATTTATCGCGCGTATAATTCGTAGCGGAGCTGTCAATGGTTTTGGCGGAACGTTTTTGAAGCTTTTCATCCCCCCGGCAACGCTTACGATTCACCCTTTGCAAATAGAACATTTTTCTATTCGATTTGCGTAAATGAAAAACCCGTGGAAGATAATAGAAACCAAATACCCATACCGGAACCGGGTCCCCGAACCTCGAGGATGAAAAAGCGTCCCCGGTGGCGCTCGTTCGAACCGTTCAACGACAATATCGCGTTTTAATTTCGATCGGAACTAGGCAGCCCGGGTCAGGAACAATCGCCGCATTGTACGCGAGATTTTTTAATGTTTCGCTCGTTCCGCCCCTACCCCGGGGACACAGGGGGCAGAATTTCGAATAAAAGGACGCCGGACCCATGTATTTAGCGTTTTAAAAACGTTTCGTTCGGTCTAATCCTTCCATTCGTTTGCCAAGCCGATATCTACAGCTCTTTCGGGAGACCCTGTGTACTCGAAAAATATGCGATACTTTCCTGCGCTATAGAAAGATTTGTGAAACAAATATTTCAGCTTCCAGATAAAATGATTCCGTCCTTTGAGCTGAATCATGCGAATGGAACATGCTTTATGCATGTATAAAATATTTACTCACTGATTTTGAAATTCAATTGCATATTAATAATAATAAAATTATTATTACAATGTCACAGGATAAAGAGAATTTAATTTATTATGAGTCATGCGAATGGAACATGATTTATATTTGTATAAAATATTTACGTACTGATTTTGGAATTCAGTTGCATATTAATAATAGTAAAAATATTATTACGATGCAATCAGTAGTCACAGGATAAAGAGAATTTAATGCATAATGAGGAACGAAATATTGTAATTGTTGGAGATGCATAAGCTAGAAGTACGAAAATATATTTAAAGCGAGATAAAAATAACAAAGTGTCCATTTAACTGGTATCTGAACTTATGGAACCGCGTAGTTAATTCAGAGTGTTATTGTTTCAATTGTACGTCACGTAAAACGACTATAACGCGATCTTGTTTTCGTTGAAGACAGTCAGCTGTAGGAAACAGCGTGGCCGCGTTATCTTTAGAAATTGTGCGTTCAAACGAGCGTGCAACCGGAGTTCCAATGAATTTCTAAAACTTCCCCACCGCCCCGGCGCTCCGCTGCGTTTACAGGAACGCGGCAGAAACTTTCCGGCATTCTATGAATGCATGCAACGGCGATGTTCTTTCTTTTTCTATAAATTGGAAAACAGTCTTGGCAGGGAGCGCGCACCGCAGAAACAGTCCGTTTGGCATGCGAAGGCAACCAGAAGGGAATTCGATTTTGTAAGGAATGGGACTCGTTAAATATTGGAAAACAGAGTTCGCTCGGAATTTCATTAAACGTCAATTTTTGAAATCCTATTAAACCGCACATCGAATCCCAATACGAGAATAAAAACGAAAACGCCATACTTCGTTCTATCAACAATTTATGACACATTTAATTAGAGACTTTCATTATACGAATTCATTTGATTCGCGATCGATTGAGTAATTAGAACGAAGATACTCTTCGTACTCCTGTTGATGTTTCGAAAATTGGTGCAAAAATAACAACGAAAGTGCTCGTACCTCCAAGTTTGTAATAAGCTCAGGCATGCTCCCAGCGGCACTAAACTATAGTCATAGCAGTTTAAAGACCACGGTAGCCACCGAAACGTCTAATCTCGCGAATAAACCGGCCCAACTTTGTTCAAATGCGCGAACTCGCTTGATTGCGTCTTCCCTTCAACAACGGCGCTGCAGTTATGCGCACTCACGGCGAATGTAACGTAGAACATCACGTTCCTGCACTGCGGATACCCTCATAGGTCGAAACATGAGGAGAAAGAAACAAATATGTCGTATCATCTCTATTTCTATCAATGATAAACTATTTCTGCAAACGCTACAGATTTTCAGCCAAAATTTATAATAATTCAATCTTCAATCTGATTTCTATGTTTGATTACTAAGCTGTGCAATTTCTCTGGCTAGAAATGTTGAAGAGTTTCTAGAATAGTTGAGGTCGAAATGGGTATTCGTTACTGACACGTGTAGGGAAACAGTTTCGAGGGCTCATTAGGTTTCACGGCGTGCGTTCATCCAGACCGTCCGCCCGATAATACACGGGGGGTAGTTGTAATTCTTGGGGTCGATATGGCGTTTAAACGAACCACCGATAGCGGTTTCCCCCGTTCGAAAGATATGAATATCGTTAATGGACCCTGGCTGAACATGACGCGGTCGTATTTCGGAATCGCACGATTCCGTACTAGCACCTACGTGAACGGAATCGGCCACGACTTACGGACCTCCTCCATCGTTATCTCCGCTAATTAAATTATGTGACTGCCGGAATTTCGGTGCGCCCCCGGTGAGATACAACGAGCACGTACACTTAGAAGCATCGGAATTTATCGAAAATTAAATGAATCTAGAAAATTATCTATCGCGTATAATAATAACGTTCTATCTTGACGTCCACTAATTAATTGACATGATTAAAAATTTTATTTTTCGTTTCACCCCCGTCAAAGCGTTTTTAAATGAAGAATGTAATTAGTGCCGCGCATAACGGGGGCTAGAATAATTACTGAAATGATTCAAGGCAAAGCTTTGTGTCTTCATTTGGGGATGCATCAGCCGCGTTAAATTACAACACCCAGCAATTTCACACGCGGAAACGACTCCTGACTAACAAAATATGGCCCACACGCACTGCGTTCGTACGGCTGTGTGTGCCCGGGCTTTGTTGTTTTACGCGTTCTCTTTTTTCCATTTTGCTACCCCGTCGTAAATCTACCAAGCTGTCAGTTGGATATCTCGAAAACGCGAATTTACAACAACAAAAAAAAAGGAAAAAAAAATACACGCGACATGTTGGAGGAACGCGTAACGGTATCACGTTCCGAAGCGCGTCGGTGATTTCAACGACGACGCGACGTTCGGACACGTCTCACCGGGAAATAATGAACTAATTAAGCTAAAGCGCTCGCCTGGCGTTCGGCCAATTGTTTCCAATTTGTTGTCCTCCGCTGAGCTCCTTCTTTTTTGTACACCGACGCGGTCTTGAACTTAAACGCCTCGCGCGTTATATAATTTCAAGGTATTTTCATATCATATCGCATGACGGATTATTAGATATTTTATATTTATTATCAAGACAGTGGAAACGAAAACTGGCAGCTGTACAACGGCATTCGGATTATTTTAATTACGGCTGTAATTTATAATACTTTAATATGTAACTAGAGACATTTCATTACCGGCCACGTATCGGCAAGAATCCCTGGGAATACAAGCCGGCATTTATCCCTGACAGGAATTTCCCTGCCCTGTTCTCGCCGCACACAAATCCGGCGAGCTACACGGCGACGAGGACACGACCGCTGCCGGTAGGGCTCTCAACAAATTACCGAAGGGCGCTGTCCGGAGGCAGCCGATGAATTCTGTCCCCATCGATTTATGCTCGCGGCGTGCGGCGTCGTTTTCGAACCCGTGAACGAAACGCAAAATAAAAGAAAGGAGTACGAGAGGGAGAGAGAAAATGAGAAAAAACGAGGGAATCGATGCCGCGGTTTCGCGGAGCTAAGAGGTGAAGAATAAATAAAGAGGAGCGGAGGAAAACTCGAGGCGATGATGGAACGGGACGAAACGAGACAAGAGGATCCGAGAAATAGCGACGGCCGACCGGTTTTCTCGCTCTCGTATCGACGAGCCGATTGATTGCCGCTGAAAAATTGAACCCAGCCGACGGGAATCGGGCGTGAGATATCCAGCCACTTCGTATTAATCTCGGCAAATTATCGATAAACGGTAGCGGGCTAATTATTCGTGATTCATCATCTCGGCGAAAGAATATCGATAGCGAACCGCCGTTCGCTGTCGCTCGCGATAATGAGCCACGCGTGATGTATATCGCGCCGGTTTTATTGGTATCGGGTGAAGGCGAAGGCGGCATCGTTGTTCGCCGAGAACAAAGCAAAAATAATAGCCTGATATTTAATTATACCTCCGTTCCTGTATCTTATACGTTGAGAGACTTACACGCCGTGAAACGCGAGTCTGCAATTCTCTAGTATAATAGTATTTTTTTTTATCAGATTCATAATGTTATATGTTATATGCAATAGATTATATGGCGACTGTCAACAGCTATCTTCTTGCATTTTGTAATTTGGGTATTGATGCCCGTTTATTATGAAATAAATAAATAAATAAATAAATAAATAATTTAAGCGATTGTCGTGCCTGTGATTGAACACGATCCCAATAAAAATAATCCACGACACTTTATTGGAGAATATTTCTTGATTTTGAAATTGTATCTTTTTTAAATAAAGTATACCTCATGAAAGCATTCCGATATCAAATTTATACCCACGATTCCGCTACGCAAAGAATCGTTCTGTATTTAAATTATACGTGACGCCGTTCGGAAACAAACATACTACGTTACTCGCGTGCAAGATCAATACCGGAGCCTCGTTAATCCCAGCTTTTCCTTCTTCGCAAAATAAAATCTGCACAAAGGCAGCGCGATTTAAAAAAGGGAGGCGGGGAGAAAAAAAATACATTCTCCGCGTCGACTCCCCGGGGTTCGAGGCTGGAGAACCAGGTCGATTACGCTTCTTACGTTCCCAGAGGATCCAGCCTCCCACTTTCGTTTCCGCGAATGTTCCTCGGGCTCTCCGCGATCGACGGAAATTACGTATTGACGCTGCGATACGCCACAAAAATGGGGAACAGGGTTAAACCCGACGTGAAAAAAACGTCGCGACGATCGAGCACAATGCGCTCCTGCTCGCTGAGCAATTCCGTGGCTGGGAAAACGAGCCGCACGCTCAAGTCTTCTCTGTCTCCTCGACAATTCGAAAAACGAAGGCTGCGTACACTGCTACTGAATTTTCTCGTGTTTAGCGTTGCAGACTAGCTCGGAAATAGAATTTTTGTTAAGCCCAGGAAGGATACTTGGAAAAAGAAAATTCCTAGACACGAGCGAGACACAAAGGCTACGTCATTAATACACATGGAATTCCAGATTGTATTCATTTCGTAAAATACTTATTAAAACAGCAATTTACAAGATGCATATGCATATATGTAATGGAAATCTTGAGGTGGAATTTGTTGATGGAATTAAATAAGAAGGTGTCGTTCGTGTACTAACTTAGTTTATTATTAAAAAGAATTTACGTCGTAAGAGCTGAATTAATGAAGTTGGGTGGTAGCTGGCTACACTGGTCTAATTTTAAAACGCTACTCCTGGGAATTTAAAAATTGCGAACTCATCAAGATTTCTTTGAAAGAAAAACCAACTCTATGGAACATGCTTGAATATTGTAAAGTTCATTCGTACGTGTGTGTAATGTAACTTCAACTTCCGCTCTCAATCTTTTCCTACATTGCTTCAGTCCCATAATTATTGAAAGATGAAAGGTGCTCCCATTTCGCCTTTATGGAACTATGATCTTTGCACTTTTTAAAGTTAATTGCACGAAGCTGAAGTGGACTCATGATTATTATTGATGTAACAAGAATATGCAAAAACGTGCAGGAAATGTTACATATTTTTAAATATGAAGCGTTTGAATGTACAGAACGTGAAATACTAATTCGTACTGACTTGTAATGCGGCTACGCGAAACAATTTGACGAAAACCGAGGGTGTTTTAGAGAGCACGTAATTCTATGTTAGGAGGATCGGTGCCCGGGGCTGAGTTTGTGATAGAATGGAGGGCGGACACACAGAACACGCTCCGCGGAAAACTGAAAGAAACTCTGACGTCAAATGAATAGAATTTTTCTGGATTTACGTAATTCTATGTTATGGAGGTCTCGAATTTACGTCGAGAGAGCAAAAACCTGAAATATACTTCGGCTAGCCACTGGAATAAGAATTTACTACGTATAAACTATGTGTGCCCATACATCTTACGTTTATTTCAATCGTCTTGTTTGTTCGTAATAAAACGATATGCGACAATCATAAATTTAAAAATATAATTTCCTATCCAGTTAATTTTGTACTTGTCCTCTTAATTTTATAATTGTCTTATTTGTTCGTAATAAAGTGACTATGCGACAATCATAAATTTTTAAATACAACTTCCTATCCAGTTAATTTTGTACTTGTCCTCTTGATTTTGTAATTGTCTTATTTTTTCGTAATAAAGTGACTATGCGACAATCATGAATTTTTAAATACAATTTCCTATCCAGTTAATTTCGTACATTTTTGTTTTATCAATTCTTATCTACTTTTTTAATATTGAATGGTCTGCTCGCGCGCGTATGGATTATCCTGAATCGAGGATTCTAAGCAGGATTAAAACAGGAACTCAGGAAAAGATGAACAAGTTCTAAGGCCGCGTCTGTTTGCAAACTCTGTCCTTCTCCCCGGTCCCATCCCTCACGCGACGTAATCCACCGGGGCAAACTCTACTTACGCTGACGTAGTTTGAATTTTCATAGTTACCCTTTCGCGTAATTCCGCTCCTCTGCGGAGTTACCCTTGTATCCGATAGTTCACATAATCCAAAGTTTCGAGGAATTGTGAAAATCCAACTTCCCCCTACCAGCGGTGGTGCCGCGCGCAGATCACCGACTGGCAAATTGAATCTGGCCGATATCGTTCGTTTGCCGACGCCAATTCGACGAACACGCCTCGATATCGTTTCGGCAAGACGTTTCGTGTTCACCGGGAATTTTCGTAATCACTGCTAGCGAATAACCGTATTTTTGTTTCTATTCCTGGCGGATGCGAGCTCGTACGGCTACGTTATTAGGGCGCCAATTTGGGTAACAGCAGGAATTTGTGAAGTTGCTAGAATTAATTCTTTCTCATCTGCTTCCGCGAGGAATTTCCACGTATAAACGTTCCTCTAAACGAGCGGGATTTCGAGTTTTTGCATGAACTTTTAATTAGAAGACAAGAACGTTTCTTTAATTAAATAATTACTATTCAAAAGTCGGCCGAGCAGAAATGTAACGCGGTAAGATACAAATCTTTTTACGGGCCGGGCGCGTTGTGTTTGGCCACGTTCCTCGCTTACTAAAACTTTTACCCGGCATCCTCGACGCCGGCATAAAATAATCAACTGCCGGTCCGAACGTAAAGCACGGCCCGCGAGAACATGGTAGCATGTAAAAAGCGCATCGTTCAAAGAAAGGAAATCTTGGTACGCGTCGGACGAGCGCGAACGAGCGGCCCGATCAATCGAACGGTTCGCGCGATGCATCCGGAATCGGGTTGCACCGGTGCGCTGGAAACAAGTTGCCTCGTCGAAAACGGAGGGGCCGCAGAGAAAGAAACGGCCGGGAATATTCGCGCACGTGACGCGACGCGAAATCACCCCCCCGGCGAAACTTTCCCCGATATCTCTAGCGCGAATTTCGCCCGCAGTTTGGCCCTCCATCACCTTTTCCCTTTTACTCCTCATATACTATACAATGCACGCGTCAAACAAGTTTTAAATTAGTCAAAGTCAATTTCGTACCTTTGATAAAAAAGCTCGCGCCGCCCCCGAACATCAGCTACGTTTTTGAATCTCGTTTCCCCAACTGCAAAGCCGGTGCGCGAGTTAATCTTCGCCGAATCGACGGATTTTCCTGGCGTGGTTAACCATTGTCAGACGATCCGCCAATATTGTACGCCGACCGCGACTGATTCAAAGACTGGTGCAAAAACGAGTTTCGCGGTTTTGCGTCCTCTAGCTTCTTTATAACCGGCAATTTCGTTATTGCAATTCGAACGATCATTAACCCGTGAGAGCGCGTTTCCGGGAATGTAATATTTATCACGGGGGAACGCTGATAAGGACACGGAGCCGCGGCGCCGAATTCGCTTTTCTACGTGTCGGGGACAAATCTGACCGAGAACGTTCCATAGCCGGGAGACGGTGGGTGTACATATAAAAAAATTCCAAATTTATGTCCCGCCCGTGTTGAATACTGACGAGGCGACCGACCGGAATCAGGGACACCCGGAGGGGATAGATAAAACGGGGCCGAGTTAAAGGTGGAAAGATTCCCCGTCATATTTCTCGGGCGAATCGCGAAACCGGGTTACATTTAGCGTCGAACCCTCCCCCGCGATTTTTCTTACCGAAGAGTCCCTCGCCAATAGGCTGGAAGATTGGAGGAACGAGTCCGAAGCTCGCTTTCTTATATATATATATATCCTCCCCGTTACTTTCCGATGTAATTTTCAAATTGAATAATTCATTCAATTTAATTTACCGCGGGTTCACGGCGCGTTCACAGCGGCTACGGGTCAAGTACATATGTTAGGTATATTACTTTTATATAATGAAATGCAAATTACTCTTTGGCGCGTTGAATAATTTATTGAATCATATTTTACCGAGTTTTATACGGAATTTAAGACGACCGCTACATTATCGTAATATGAAGTTCAAAAAGTTAGAACAAAGTTACCATTTTTTACGATCGAAAAAAGAAGTCAGAAGGATTTGTTTAAAAATGATACCGAGGCGATAGTAGACGATCTCCCGTTGAAAACTTATCTCCGAAAAGTCGATATCACCGCGAGTTCTCGTTTGAAGTTACAGATCTAAAGTCATCGTCGAACGCTACGTAACAAGAATTACGAAGGATTCGTGAGCTGCATCGTCGGAATCGCGCACGGAATCGTTTGTGTTAATATTCATCGCGGCGCATTCTTAAATTGAACCATTAAAAAGGACACCGGCGCAACGCGGCGGGCAACAAAGGAAGTGGTGCGGCGAGGAAAAGTTACGAGGGTTAAAGGTGGCCCCCGCGTTCTAATGAAATGAAAAGTCTCCGTACTACGAGCTGCCCAAAATTTCTACTTCGCGTTTTCGACTTCGCAGGATCAAATAATAATTCTTCCTAGGATTACAATTACTTCGATAATTAAGTGTATTATGTTGTTTTAATAAGAGCTGAGAAATATTGGCAGAAAGTTTAAAGAAACACAGTAATCCGAGCAACGGTATTTATAATCGGTATTACTAGCTGCCTAAAATTTCTACTTCGTGTTTTCGACTTCGTAAACCAGGATCGAATAATAATCCTTCCTAGAATTACATTTATTTCGATAATTAAGTGTATTATATTGTTTTAATAAGAGCTGAGAAATATCGGTAGAAAGTCTAAAGAAACAGAGTAATCAGAGCAACGGTATTTATAACAAGGAAAAGATACGGAAGACTATCATGGAATGCGAAGGTAGGTGTATCTCGTTTGAGGAAGTTGGAAGTTGAGTCACGTCCTCAGTGGAATTCGCGATGTAAAAATTAAAAGATGACAAAAAGTAGGAGAAGGAGGAAGATAATGGCGCAGTGGAAGAACAATAAGGGCCGGGAAAAGTTTCTAGTTAATAAGTTTACTCTCGTTCTAACGTCTCCCAGCGGTTTCTCTTATTTCTCTTATTCGAAAATTCACGCATAAAGCAGCCCGGCTCGCTTTTCCTTCTCGTTTTAATCTCCGGTTAACCGGAAACCCGACGTGGAATTCAAATAAACAGTTTTCACGCTGTACCGCCGAATCTTTCGGGAGAGGAGANCGACTTCGCAGGATCAAATAATAATTCTTCCTAGGATTACAATTACTTCGATAATTAAGTGTATTATGTTGTTTTAATAAGAGCTGAGAAATATTGGCAGAAAGTTTAAAGAAACACAGTAATCCGAGCAACGGTATTTATAATCGGTATTACTAGCTGCCTAAAATTTCTACTTCGTGTTTTCGACTTCGTAAACCAGGATCGAATAATAATCCTTCCTAGAATTACATTTATTTCGATAATTAAGTGTATTATATTGTTTTAATAAGAGCTGAGAAATATCGGTAGAAAGTCTAAAGAAACAGAGTAATCAGAGCAACGGTATTTATAACAAGGAAAAGATACGGAAGACTATCATGGAATGCGAAGGTAGGTGTATCTCGTTTGAGGAAGTTGGAAGTTGAGTCACGTCCTCAGTGGAATTCGCGATGTAAAAATTAAAAGATGACAAAAAGTAGGAGAAGGAGGAAGATAATGGCGCAGTGGAAGAACAATAAGGGCCGGGAAAAGTTTCTAGTTAATAAGTTTACTCTCGTTCTAACGTCTCCCAGCGGTTTCTCTTATTTCTCTTATTCGAAAATTCACGCATAAAGCAGCCCGGCTCGCTTTTCCTTCTCGTTTTAATCTCCGGTTAACCGGAAACCCGACGTGGAATTCAAATAAACAGTTTTCACGCTGTACCGCCGAATCTTTCGGGAGAGGAGAAACGAGAGGAGAGCGAAAGAAACATTTGCATTTCGGTGCAGCTTTTTTTTCACGACTAAACCCACGGTTCCTTTTAGTTCCAGGAGATACATACTCACAAATGTTTAGCCGACGCTTCGGAACAGGATTAATTACTGCAAACCCATACGTACCTGTAAACAGAAAACCGAGACCATATTTAAAGACTGTTTTTTGTGTCGATTTATTATTCAGTTCAATTTACTGAGACGAGCTTGCAAAATACATTTTTTAAACGATCGTGGAAATCCGTTAACAGTTTAATTAATTAAATTGATCCAGCATCGACTGTAAAACACGGTTTGCAATTTACGTTACATTTTTTATTCATTTGACAGTGGTTAAATATTACACCGGAGGATAAAACACGGAACGACACGATACGATATCATACAAGTTTTACCGATAATGTAAATTAATGATTCCCTCCGGAATCATTAATTCCGATTGTACGAAGATAAATCCGGCGTTTCTATAATTGCAGACACGTCGAAAACAAAACGGAACGGAATAAGAGCGCGCGATAAGGTTTAGCGGTATTGTCGTAATGTCATCTTCGGGGAAAAGGAAGCCGGGAACGCGACTCGCGCCGCTATCTCGCAATGCATAGTAATACGTAGGAAGGACGATAACGGNCAAATGTTTAGCCGACGCTTCGGAACAGGATTAATTACTGCAAACCCATACGTACCTGTAAACAGAAAACCGAGACCATATTTAAAGACTGTTTTTTGTGTCGATTTATTATTCAGTTCAATTTACTGAGACGAGCTTGCAAAATACATTTTTTAAACGATCGTGGAAATCCGTTAACAGTTTAATTAATTAAATTGATCCAGCATCGACTGTAAAACACGGTTTGCAATTTACGTTACATTTTTTATTCATTTGACAGTGGTTAAATATTACACCGGAGGATAAAACACGGAACGACACGATACGATATCATACAAGTTTTACCGATAATGTAAATTAATGATTCCCTCCGGAATCATTAATTCCGATTGTACGAAGATAAATCCGGCGTTTCTATAATTGCAGACAAGTCGAAAACAAAACGGAACGGAATAAGAGCGCGCGATAAGGTTTAGAGGTATTGTCGTAATGTCATCTTCGGGGAAAAGGAAGCCGGGAACGCGACTCGCGCCGCTATCTCGCAATGCATAGTAATACGTAGAAAGGACGATAACGACCGGCCACCTGTTTCGTTCCCGCTGTTTCGCCGGCTATTTTTTCGCGCCATAGCTTTCAGCCCGGATTATGAACAACCCCTTTATGTCGCCGCAGCGAGAACCAGACAGAGGCAGCTACAAGAAGAAGCCGCCACCCTGAGATCTCTCAAGCAGTTACCCCTCACGAAATGATGCTCGTAATAACCTGACTAAAACAGTCTCTGGAGATTTTCCTCCCCGTTACTCGTTTCGTTCTGCGCGACATTATCCACTGCCAGGGATAGATACAATTTTTCGAACAACTGTTTCCAAAGATAAAGCTTAATTAACCCCTTGACGTACTTTAATGAGTCGTGATCATAATTTTGTATTAAACGTAAATATAAGTCGAACTCTCTTGATCATTATTTTATAGCAATCGTGGGCAAACTCGCTATAATCTCGTGTCCACCGAAAATGTACAAAGTTTGTTACAAGTATAAAAAACGGAGTTTCTCGAGCTAAATGGCACGGGAAGGGGTTAAAAGAGAGTCGTTATTACTGAAACGTTAATAAAGGGAAGAACTTTTTCGCATTTCCGCGAACATTTGAAGTTCCCGTTGGAATTCCTAACAATAACATCGAACAGAGTGGTTCAATCTCGAGATTCGTAGGGAGCGAATCGTCACGAGCATCCCGTAAATCAAGCCTCGATTCCGGGTCGCGGTGTCGGACAATGCGTCGCATCGCGGCGAAAATTCGCCCGGCGGCAGCCGGGGGAAGTTCGCTTTATCTAGAGAGAAGGAACGGAGAGAGAGAGGGAGAGAACGAGCGAGGCGAGAGCGAGGAAAGAAAAAAATAGGAATCCGTGAGGAAGAGGGAAGTAGGTAGATCTGAAATTTATGTTTCCGTCAGCCGGTGCTCGGTCTTACTGAAGGAGCCGCGAGAGGAGACGGGCTTTGCACCTCCTCGGCGAACAAGGGCTGCGAGATTCCGAAAAACGTTTACCTCGTATCCTACGAACCACCGCCTCTCTCCCTGTCTCTCGTTCGCTCTCTCGACCCGACGCGTCGTCTTCAAGATCTGCCCGCTCGTGCGCGAGACTCCAGAAAGAAACGAGAGAGAGAGAGCGATGCCGCTTCTTTTATCAACGACCGGCTTTGTGTCCGACGAAAATCGTGTCAGGAGCGCGTGAAAAAACTCATAATGTATGTAAACGAGCAGTCGGACTGGATCGTCGGTCCCCGGCTGGCGCGGCGACGGCGACGTGAATCCACGCTAAATTTCAATCGACGCTGGGTACGCATGAAAGAGTGCAATTAAGTCCGCGGAAAAAAGGCNCAAGATCTGCCCGCTCGTGCGCGAGACTCCAGAAAGAAACGAGAGAGAGAAAGAAAGAGAGAGCGACGCCGCTTCTTTTATCAACGACCGGCTTTGTGTCCGACGAAAATCGTGTCAGGAGCGCGTGAAAAAACTCATAATGTATGTAAACGAGCAGTCGGACTGGATCGTCGGTCCCCGGCTGGCGCGGCGACGGCGACGTGAATCCACGCTAAATTTCAATCGACGCTGGGTACGCATGAAAGAGTGCAATTAAGTCCGCGGAAAAAAGGCGAGAGGAAAGCGCGGAGGAATCGCGCTCTTCGATATACACCCACGCATCAGCATCGCAGAATATATTATAAAAAGAATATTATTTATAAAAACAAGACGAAAATTTATCGACTGAATATTGGGTATTCAGCGCGGTTGAAAGGGTACGAGGCAAGAAGAAATTATAAAAACTGTTGAAAAAGCGTATCGTTGCGAGGGGAAATCGGTTCGTAGCGGCCGCAACCGCACGGAATTAATTTCGACGAAGAGGATACGCGGCGCGCGGCATGCAATTTCCGCGACACGCGTATTTCCCGATATTACGCTTCTAACGAGCGCCGCCGCGGCGGCCAGCCAAGAAGCCCATAAATAAAGTCGGCTACGCGCCGCAACCGTTTCGAAATGAACCTGGTCAGACGTTAATTACGAGTCGCGGACTAATTTCCCCGGCTAGATTGTCGTTGCGAAAACGCCCGCGGCCGATCTGATCGATTCGTATGCAGACAGTCAAGGCGCTGGGAAACGGGTCTCACCGCGAAATTTGTCATCGCGATTAATTTCGTCGGATATTGTTGATTACACATCCCGGCGGAGAAGTAGAATTGCGGTAGCTCTCGACCGGCAACAGCGTCGACGACGTTCTTGCAACGATTTGCCATCGTAATAGAGAATTATTACGACTCCAAAGTTCTTCAACTCTGATAAAACAATTGCACGAGAAATTGGTATTATAATTTAAACACGTCTTTTATTAGTACAAAAGTCGGAGACGATTTGTGGATAAACGCGATCCGGAAATGGTTACCAGAAGGTTTGGAAATATAATTATATCCGTTGAGTTTAACCAGAACTTCGGGATGATGGCAAAGTTCATTGTATCAAGCCCAAAGATCTTATCATTAGATAGTTCAAGAAGTTTCGGAGGTTCCAAGGATTCTGGAGGTTCCGAGGATTCCAAGAGTTCCCAGACATTCCGGGGATTCCGCCGGGTTCGATGAACCCAAGTCTTAATTGTGAAAATCATTGACGATTACGCGGAGTCTTATGACGTTATAAGATATCAGATTGCTCGAGATTCCCCGACGTTCGTATTTTCTTAGAACCCTGGATATCTTTCAAGCGTTCAGAACTCGCACAGAGAGCAAACTTTCATTAATTACATTCCCCCTCGCTGTATGCATTTTCGGTCGTCGTTTAATGTAATACTTTCCGTCTGACGCGATCGAAATAATTTATATGCTAATTCTCGTCGATTAATGGATGTATCTCAGAAATTCCATTGGAATTTCGAGCAGGCAAGGAAACCGATCAGCGGAGCTTTGTAACAGTAAAAACACAGCTGATACGGGTCCGGAATTTGATCGCCGAGAGTAAAATTAGCTAATCAAAGAGGCTAATGAGCCCCGGGTAGAAGTTCCGGCCGGGGGAAATTGCTGGTGACTTTTGTATCGGAACCCGGTCGAATGGATGTAGGCGCACACCTGTTTCGCATAAAAGAGCAGCCGGCTGTGAGGTATAGTTAAACGAAACGCCGGGGTAAACCGAGGGACGCTATGAATACAGAGCCGGGGCTCTCGAATCATCCTTATATCCGGTTAACTCCCCATAGCGAAGTTAAATCTCATAGCGTCTCCGGCGCCGTCGACGTGTACTCAAATATTGAAACGGAGGAATCGTTAAGAAAAGTTCGTCCGTTTCGCAGCAACGTGACAACGACTGGGACGACCGCGCCGGAGGGGAAGTTTCTTTTTTACCCCCGGAGAAAAGATAGTTGCATTATTTATCGCACCCTGGAACCGGAAACTGGGCCAAGATAATTACGTCCTTGGACAATTTTCTTTTTCCCCGCCCTTAATTACTTTCTTCCGGGGAGATCCGGCATAATTTATGCAAACGCACTCGGTGAATTTTTCATTCACTGCGGATTAACACGTCTACAGATATCTACCGAACTAGTTATTGTCTCTGTTCTACGCTACACGTTTATTTTTATTCCAGAAATATAAAAATATTAACAATAACAGTTTGATCAAAATGATTTAGAAACGATGAAAAACATCACTTCCCATTTCCGGATTGGGAACTTTAATAGGGTCCGCGATTCGAAACTAAACTATTTTTTCGGTCGAATTCAATTCCCATTAAAAAAAAAACTGAAAAAAACTAGATGGAAGTATTATTTGTAAAATCCACTGTATCTCCCGGGAGCATTCGCACGGGAGTAACAATTTACATCCTGCCGGAATTTCACGTTTATTAGTATGCGTCGCGTGGTACCACGGCGAACAGGAATCCCTACAAATTCGCATTCATTAAAATTACATTAAATCAACGATTCACGCTGTTCCAGGATTACGCCCTTACTAAACGCACCAAAGCCCGGCTAAGCTTGTAACCCCTGTTTCCGCTACCAAGTTCGGGCTTGCATTAGTTACACGGCATACTTTCTATGTGTAAATTGAGTTACTGTCCAAACATTTTTAGAATATTCAACAGAATCTAATCCATTCCAATATACACTTCCCATCCCTACTCAAAACATTCATTTTGACAAATCTCTTAACTGAATCAGATTCATAAAATATTTTTACTATCGATATAATAAAAATATGAGGGGAAGTCAAAAAGTAAAGGGATTATCATTACAATAAATGCCCCTTTTCTCAAATTTCTCTTTATATTTATAAACTGTCTTTGAGAAAACAGTGAGTAAAAATGTTTCTAAACAAACATCGAAGAATAAGCTTTGTATTAGGGGTGGAATTTTATAAAAGAAGATATATCATTTCTAACCAGATCAACGAGTGATACTAGGAAACGCGGTAGGCGCGGTGTGTCAGTTATCGGAAATCTTTGCTACAATAGAGAAAAGGGCTGGTAAATCAATCAAAAGATCGGCACAAAGGGCCGTCCGCTTCCGTTTTCACAGTCGGCTAAACTGTACGAACGGAGCTCGAATAAAGCAAATTGAATCGAATTCTTTCTTTCATTTTAGTTTAATTCATCTCTCAAGGTTGGTTTAGTTAGACTTTGTTAACGCTCGGTCAGCGACTGATTTGATTTTCGCATCGATGAACTTCATGCATTCGCTAATTGAATGAAATCATATTGTCAGTAGTTTCAATGGCGGAATAGAAGAATTATTGAATTTCGCTCACACAGTGTAAACAATAAACCTTGCATGATATTAATTATCGAGCATTGAAGAACATTGTTAAATAATAATGCATCAAGGGTGTACAATTGATAACGTTTAATTGCTGGCTCGAATTAATGCGATATATCAGAACTCGGCGAGTGGGTCGAAACGAGGTGGAGGAAAAGCGAGTCGGGAGAGACAGGAAAGGGTCGAATANAATAATGCATCAAGGGTGTACAATTGATAACGTTTAATTGCTGGCTCGAAATGGCTCGAATTAATGCGACATATCAGAACTCGGCGAGTGGGTCGAAACGAGGTGGAGGAAAAGAGAGTCGGGAGAGACAGGAAAGGGTCGAATGGACGGAGATGTCTCGGCGAGCGATAAGTCGCGGGAAACGAACTAATCAAGGCATAAATCTGCTTTACGCGGGTAGCCTTGCGTATATATGTAAATGAATCTAATTCCTATTCTCGTCGGTGGATTCGGTGGAAAATGGTGGCGTCGTAAAAATGTAAATCTTGCTTTGAATAATATTCTCGGGATCCGCGACGCGGCCCCAGTTTCGCGTGTCCGTCTGTCTTTGTGGCAATGGTCGCCGGACGAAACGAGATACAAAGAGGGGCGAAACATATGGAAAACTGTGCAGGTGATAATAGAGAGTCGGAGAAAGTGACGGAGAGTTATCTCCGAGGGGCGAGAGAGAAGAGAGGGAAAAGTGACATTAACACAGAAAGTAAATGAAGAAAAGAAAATTACAAGGGAAGCAGTGAAAGAGAACATTGACCATTTTTAATTTATTTATTACCATTATTACTCGTTTCCTCTCGAAAGCCACTCGACGAACTTTTCCCGCGACGAAGGATCGAGTTGAAACTCGAGCAAAATGGAACGCAGCCGAGGAGGGATAAATGGTGACTGAATGTATATGCAATACGAAAAACAACAGAAAAATCAGAGTCGATAGGCTACTTGCCGAACGAGAGCCGAACACGTTTACAGAAAAACGGTCTCGAGACGCGGGTTCGTTATGCATTTTCAACGGGGCCGGCTAATTATTGATTGACAACAAAAAACAGGGGGCGGGCAGACGGCTGGATTTCGTGGGGGAGAGAGTGCTCGAGGTTAACGAGAAACATTTCGACTCCGTTACGCATTTACACGGCCGCCGGAGGAAGAGCTTGCGATCGATCCATCGATTCCGCCGCCCGCCTGCAACCTTTTACCCGCGCTTAACTATACGTTACATACCTCTCCGAAAAATGCTTCTCGCGAGAGCACTCGTGATTCGACGAGCGTTCCCCGTGGTTACCGTCTGTAACTCCCGGCGATAATAAAAAAAAAATTGGGCGAGAGCGGTTCGTTCGTATTCATACAGTATCGACGGAGAGCTTCCAGGAAGTGGCTTTTTTAAAAGATTTTACATGATCCTTTGTTGCAGCCTGATTCTCCAAACCATTTTACGATTATCGTACACCGGCAAAAACACCATCATGATTTACCTAACAGAAGGATTTATGAAAAATTGAATATATTATTAGAACAATAACACCGCGGAAACGTGTACTACATATTTATGGGAAACCGCTCTCGCCAGCCGTTTCATTAAAAATCGAAAGCACCGCCGGAAGCGCTCGTTCAGCCATGCGAGCGGGGGCGGCGTCGAAAAAGGAGGTAACAAGAAACCGTATCCGCGAGCGGCGNCGCCAGCCGTTTCATTAAAAATCGAAAGCACCGCCGGAAGCGCTCGTTCAACCATGCGAGCGGGGGCGGTGTCGAAAAAGGAGGTAACAAGAAACCGTATCCGCGAGCGGCGCGGCGGCGTCTTCGCGACTTTACGCGCCGCGTTCGAGCGAAAGAAACGTTCCGGATAGAGACATTACCCGACTATACGACGCATGCCGCGACGCGGAAACGCGTTCCGCGGAGGCTGGAAAAGCGACGAACAAAGAGGGGGCGAGGGAAAAACCGGTGGAAAGAACGAGTTACGGCGAGGCCGAGCGTAAACCGTCGCCGACGGGGAGGACAATAAAAAAGAGGAAACGGCGGACAATAATCCAGCGGCGGCGAGGGGGTGGAAATAAAAAGGAAAGTGTCCGGGCGAACTCGGAAGCGTTCGTCGGATAAAACCGCTAGATACACCGGAGTTAATCAGGGAGGAAGTACCGGGGAAAAAGCAACGCGAGGAACATCCGTCGGGGAAGCCGTGTAATTATAAAAAGGCGCGGGTAACCATGAAGACGTTACGAGGAATACGTAGAAACACGTACAGGGACGGAGGGGAGAGGGTAAAGATCCGACGGAGATAAAGACAATAACCGTGAAGAAGAAGCCGCGTTACCGGATGGAAAGGATTCGGTCTGGCAGAGGGTGGACAGCGGTCAAACGAAAGAGTCTCCTGGTGGCGAGTCGCGCCACGAGGAACAGAAAAACGAGATGGGGAGGAACGATGGAAGGTCCGACGATGGACACTGCGCTGGAGGACAGGCTTACTTTACGGGCCGAGACCGGCGGAAAAACCGGGAGTTCAGGAGAGGTTAAGGAAAAAGGGTGAGTCGGGACGGGCGGCGCAGGAAAGGATAACGAAGAGAGACGGTGGCCGGATAAAGATAACCCGGCACCGCGAGACAAGTTATAGCGGAGGGTAGTTAGGTATGTATAAAGCGGCGTCTCCACGGGACGCCTCGGTCACATTAAATACCAGCCACAATGCGTGGCACCGGGAAAGCGCAGCCTTGCATCCTTCTCGCGCTGCCGGGTTTCCTCCCGGCTCGTCGTCCTCCTCCTCTGGCTACGCTGCTTTAGAAATGGCTGGCCGAATTTTTGGTATTCCGCTCGGGTCCGGGAAAGTGTCGCGCAACGACTCGCCGGAGAAACGTTTGCTCCCGCGAATATTTCTTTCATATGGATCACACGGCTTTTGATCGTTTCAAAATTTCCCAGAAGCTTTTTAAATTCTTTGTAGGAGCGTACAAATATTAAGAGACCCGTTCGATGCCTCTCGTCGCGCATGCAACGCCGGTTTAATGCAGTATCGGAATAGCGTTTCTCATTCTCGAGGCGAACAAAATACCCGTTCAAAATTCAGCTACATGTCCTTGAAGCGTCGAACGTATCTGCAGCTTCATATGCGCCTCTCGCCGATATTACACGGCGCCGGCCGATCAGAAATACAGAAACACCGCACGTGACGAGACGTACGGAGCCGGAATGGCCTCTGAAAGAACTGTGCACGTCGGGAGACGGAGGGAAGAAAGAACTGCGAAGGACCCAGGCGAATACGTGACGATGAAGATCAGATGTTACGCGGAATTGGACCGAAGCTTATATTAAAAATTTAGCTTCTTAAACAGTCCTATCCGACGCCCTCGTATGAATAACAATTAGACTACGAACACGTTGAAAAAAGAAAGATACGAACTGTCTCTGCGTACGTGCGAATATCCCGAGATGAAAAGAGATAAAAGAGCAACTTTTCATAAGGTACTCCGAATCACTGTGCCTCGTCGTAAAGAGAGAAACGATACGGGACTTTCTATTCATGAGCAATACAATTTTTCTAAAGAAACATATCTCTATAAAAATGTATATACGTTTCATCCACTCGGTTTCACAAAAGTGGAGTATAGTTGCCTTCTTCTTTTTTTTTCTCTCAGCAGGAGGAATATATCTCGCGACGCGCCGTAAACGGAGACGCTCATCGTTGCCAGGTATGAAAAGTATGTGGATTTCCATGGGAATACGGGCCGCGGGAGAATAAAAATAAGCGGTGGCCGCGCGGCTGGATGGAACGGCGAAGAGGGCAGTTAGGCGTGTTGTAAAGTAGTATAGCGCGACGTCTCAACGACGCCTCCGCTCCGTCGCGTTAAGTGTTATCCGCAAACGCCTACACGCCGGAAGGCCGTTCGATGCTACTCGTGTTCGCGGGAAACGCTCTCCGCGGAGAGTCCGCAGGGGGAAAGAACCTTTTCACGAGCGGCGGAGTTGTTAAATATACGCGGCAGACGTGTAAGAGGGTTGCGAGAACCGGGGGTGCGCGACGGAGAAAGTAATTCGAAGGAATAGAAAATAATACGGGTATCGAGCGAACGGGGCGCGAGAGGAAAATGTAATGAGGAACGCAGGAAAGCTGGAGACGCGAGAGGCGAGTGTGGAGCGGAGCGTTTGATTCTTGAATATTGAGGAAATACGAAAGATGGGAAGTTGAGTAAAACGCCGCGCGCTATATTCTCTTCCTTTTTCGAAACTCACGCTTCCCCGTTTGAAAGACCTCGCCTCTCCGATGCTTCACTTTATTAAGTATGGCTCAACAAGACAGACNGACGGAGAAAGTAATTCGAAGGAATAGAAAATAATACGGGTATCGAGCGAGAGGAAAATGTAATGAGGAACACGGGAAGCAGGCGACGCGAGAGGCGAATGTGGAGCGGAGCGTTTGATTCTTGAATATTGAGGAAATACGAAAGATGGGAAGTTGAGTAAAACGCCGCGCGCTATATTCTCTTCCTTTTTCGAAATTCACGCTTCCCCGTTTGAAAGACCTCGCCTCTCCGGTGCTTCACTTTATTAAGTATGGCTCGGTATATTTAAATATCAGAAGACAGAGAAAATAGTAAGTACGATGGAAGTCAATTTCTAGGAAGTTCGTGTTAAAAATGTATACGGATGAGCGCAATTAGAATGAACGTTGATTTAAAGGGCGCGTTCAAATATTAGAACGTAAATCCACAATAGTTTCCGCGTCCTTCAAGTAAGTCTGTTTCTAACTTCCACAATTACCAGCGCTCTCATCTCTCCTCGGCAACTCAAACTAATCGCATCGCAGCCCCCAATCTCTTTTCACTTGAAACTCCGGAGATCTGTCCCATAAAGCAACAACTTCAGGAACAGGGGTTGTTCATCGTCAACGGGGGAAAGAAGGATCGCGGTTTTCCTTATGGCACTCGGACACGTAATCAATGTTAACCGCAAAAAGGCGTGGATTTACGAGCCGGGCCCGGATACGAACGTGCCGCACACGCTCGGTAAAGCAAATAGGATCGCGACTCTGCGATCGGGTGGGGTAAAAAAGCTCTCGGTTCTCCAAACAAGAGGAAACCGGCGCCGCGCGGCTCGACGCAAAAACCAAGATTGATCGAAGAAATAAAAGGGTGTACGCGCGAGAAAAACCGAGACCGATAGAATGGGGGAGGAGAGGAGACTCGAGGGGTGTCGCGAACACGCGGGATCACCGCGGGGAGAAGATACACTCGGCGATTTATACATCGGCGACGAAAAACAAAACGGCCAGACGACCCGGGAAACACGAACGCGGGGGTGAAACAGGGGATGAGCAAACAAGACGCTGCGCGAAGCGCGGAAAAGGAGACCGAGTTTAGAGCGTCAAACGTTGTTTAGTCTCGGAAAGAAAGAGACGACGAATTATAAATCGATGCGTGTTCAACGCTGATAAACCTACGCGACTGGAAGAATAGTAAGCGATATGATATCGTCGGAAATTTTAATCAAAGTCAAAGGCGGGGGCATCGTCTTGTGATAAACCGAGGCTGTGCGCGGAACTTTCCTGCGGAGACATTAACGTGACAGGCCGGACGGACCCTTTGCGAAGACATCAGTAACAACCGTATTCCCGTGCCAGTGAACCGATATCGCATGGAAACCTGGCCTGCGGTTTCGCGTGAAAGCAAACGGGTTACATCATTTCAACGAGCATCCTGCAACGGCTACCGTTTAATGTGGTTCAGACGCCCTGGGGAGTCGTCACTTTATGTGCGCACTACTCGACTATCCCTACGGTCGTGTTACCCGGCCCTACCCCTCGCCCCGCTCCTATTTTTCATCCGTTTCGCTTGGATTTTTTTACTGCTCAACTGTTTTGGTTTATATATATATCGTGTCAAGCATGATCGCTCGTCATCAGCCACGTTCACCGACCAGGAAAATTGTAAAGCTGATNTGCGCACTACTCGACTATCCCTACGGTCGTGTTACCCGGCCCTACCCCTCTCGCCCCGCTCCTATTTTTCATCCGTTTCGCTTGGATTTTTTTACTGCTCAACTGTTTTGGTTTATATATATCGTGTCAAGCATGATCGCTCGTCATCAGCCACGTTCACCGACCAGGAAAATTGTAAAGCTGATGGGAAAAAATATTTCTAGCTATTTGCATTTTAATCGATGAATTCGGGAATATTTTTAATCAGACGTTACGTGACGTAGAGAGGGAGGAAAGGTTTTCTAGACGGGGCTATTTAATCGATAGTGGCCGGGCAACTAATATTCCCCCGATGACAAACAATATTTCTTAATTTTCTGCTGCGGTGCACCTATCCCGACGATACACTCCGGCACCGTAATTCGAGATTTTCCGAGCCGCCAGAAGAGAATACAGCTTCCCCGGATTTGCAGCGGCCCGCGGGCACATTCGATTACGAAACCGGTCCATGTGGAAGAACGTCGGCCTCGGACGTGAAACGGACATTATTACTGATTCTTAGCGCGGGCTGCCCGCGGGATATCGCATCCGTCGCGTGTAACCGTTGTTGACCGCATTCTTTCTCTCTATTTCACTTCTCGTTACTCGTTTCTTTTCACCGCGAATTCGATAGGAGTCACCGGGAGAGGAGTGAAATTGAATCAAGGGGAGAGGCCGAAACGCAACGAAAGAGCCTATCGAATCCCTTTTATTTCCAGTTTACTCGTTGCCAGCTCGATGACTGGCCTCTGTTCCACGAAAACTAACTGGCCCCGTTGCTGTTTCATCTTTCCCTCTCGTTCGTTTAAAAAAGGACGAAACTCGGAACGTGGCGAATGGAGAATAAACTTTCGCCATTGTTTACGGTCGCCGCCAATTTGAGCTAATTCAGGAACACTGCATTTTGGTTTGATTGTTAAAACTTATGACTCTTTATTGTTACAATCTATTCGAGAGACGTATTTATTACTCGTCAGTTATTCCCTCTGTCAAATCTGTTTTCCTTCCTCGCTTTGTCGAAATTATCCTTCCCATTCGATCGCGCAGTTTCATTTTGCACAAGACTGTACAAGACGTCTATTTATTCGAATATTAATCAAGACCACTATTAATGCCTCGATTCTCCTCCGGTCTATCCCTCCATTCAGCGGAGTCAAGGCAAGTTACAAAACCGTTTATCACGTTTAGATTCGACGTCATTAGTGTCTTCCCTTGTTCCCGGTAGCGTCGTGTCGCGGCAGCGCGTTCATTTCGAATTCGAAAGCTCTGACGGTGGTCGATTGGGTGAACAATGTCCGTGATTAGCAGCGGGGTTTCAGGGGCCAGATCCATCACGGTGGACCAGAGATGATTCTTTCCTAATAATTGGCGGAGAGTCGACAGTGAATAGTCCGGTCCGGCGCGACGCGCCGCGGCTCTAACCTATGACCTCGCGGAGCGGAGCCTTCGGAACCCATTCAGACACGGCATATCTCATTCGCCGAGGAATTATGCAGTCTATTGTTGGCGGCGGCCAACCAAGCGTCTCGCGCCGTCCAATCAAGCATGAATCATCCGGTTTCAGTTTCCTCCTGCATCTATTACCCGACGCTTGTCAGCCGACTAATTTGCTGGTTAGTTCATTCGCCGCAATTATGATCGACCCGTTCCCCTTGTTATACGCGTTGCTGCGCTAACGAATCTGTCCCGTCTTTTCAGCAAATTGAAATTAGATTTTTATCGCGGTTAAATTGGCAAAAAAATTTCCCTGACGCCCGCCCGTTGACCGTCGAATTGATACGTCGTCCCGGACGATTTCGAGCGAGTCAAACGAACCATCGGGCATCGCCGCCGGATCATTAACGATAACTCATTGTCAGTTAATAACAAGGATAATCTGCGACCCACCGCGATTCAATTCACACGTTCCCCAATTACCACTTGAAAGGAGCGACTGCTGAACGAATGAGAAGCGTCGCAACAATTACCCCAAAAAGCCACACCGCGCCGCCCGATAATTCGACCATTCACGGAACTAATTAAAACGCAACGATAAACACGCTCGATTCAGCGGTTCCATTATCCTAATGAAAAATAGGCGCGGCGGCGTTTAGCGTTCGGGGGTGGAAGGGGGAAAATTATAGCGGGACGAAAAGCGTCGCGGGGCGACTCCCGTTTATCCGGTGTTTTCAATTTACCCTGCGGGAGCGCGACCCTTTCAATTTTTTCCTTTCGCCTGACAAAATGAACTCGCCGCGCGATCGAACTGGCTAATTTTCCGCGCGCCGCAATTTTCCCACCAGGAAGAAAGCCCGCCTACTCGTCCACGGACTCTCATGCTTGCCGTTCAATTAGCCACGAATCATTCCGCCCGGTCGCCTATTATCCGTCGATCGTCACCGGACTAATTCCCCTGTTAATTCGTCCACCCCTGTCGTAATTATGCGCCGATTCGTTGACCCCGACAATTTTCGATTTTCGACGTTCCGCCGCGTGCTCCTTAAATTCCCGAGGGCAATAAATCACGAGCAGTCCAGCCAGCAATCCAGGGAACGAGAGATGTGAAAATTAATTAATTCGCGTGAATTCAAGAGAAGTGCGAACGAAATAGTAAAGAGTGGACACCTTCGTCTTTCATTTCCATCCAACCTCCGGTACAGCATCGGGATCTAAGAATCTATGGGGCCGAAGAATAGGAACGCCCGGGTGTCGTTCCATCCCGGAAAATGAAGAATTTGCATCGAGAGAATGAGAGCCAATCTTGGTCCCTTTATTCGGGACCGGCGAGATAGTGAAGAAAAAAAGAGAGATCTGGGAAGAAGCAAAAGGAAAATGTTCGTATCATTCCCGGGCGAACGAGTACGAATAATAGCCTAATCACCAATCTCGATAGCGAGATTGCATCCGCGAGAGTCGCGGGCAAATCCATTTGGTCGGCTACCAGGAGTACCCAAGTAGTAACAAGAACGGCAGACGAGCCGGCAGCCCAGCCAGGTTTCGAATCAGGCAAATTTCCCAGCGTCATTCGCGAATTGCGGATATCGGGAGTGGCGCGGAACGGTTCCGAAGAGCTTCCTTAAGGAGTCCTGTTCAATCAACTTTCCCTGTTATATCCTCTGTTTGAGCGGGATTCTCGCTGCCTTCGCGGCCGAACCGTAATCCACACCCTCTCTCTCTCTCGCTCTCTCTCCAGCCGGAAGAATTGTAAAGCGAGGTGTACGCGCTCGTAATCCGGCCTTCTTTCTTCGAGATTCGCGCTTTTACGAGACCATTTCTCGGTTATCCTACTCGTTTCCGGTCCTATTCGCAGTCTGTGATCACTATTTTCGTGAAATGAATTTCTCGGGTATCGCGAATCTCCGTGTAGAAACAAATTCCGATTGAACCGTGAACGAGTTGGTTTTTGTATTAAAAAAATTCTTACACTTCATTGAAATAAAGTCTAGTATTTTCAGAATTTTAAATATTATGAATACAAAAAGCCAGAAGAGATTGTGACACACTAACGAAACAAGACTCTCCGAGAAATATGTTACATTANGAATCTCCGTGTAGAAACAAATTCCGATTGAACCGTGAACGAGTTGGTTTTTGTATTAAAAAAATTCTTACACTTCATTGAAATAAAGTCTAGTATTTTCAGAATTTTAAATATTATGAATACAAAAAGCCAGAAGAGATTGTGACACACTAACGAAACAAGACTCTCCGAGAAATATGTTACATTATGTGAGAGAAAGGAACGTCGACTTTGGTCGTCTTATTTTTTCCGCACTTCCGAGCCGGCCTCCATCAAAATTCTCGAAACTTTTCGCCGGGCGACGCTGCGCGACGTGCCGTGGAAGCCGAGCTTCGAGATTCGCCTAATGAAAGTCCTGGGAGCCGTTTCCTCCGCGACAACATCCAACTTCTGAAGCGGCTCCCGTCTTTTATTTTTCCTCACGGTCCGCTTTCCGCCGAGGATTCCACATCTTTGACGTCGTAATTGCGTTTACGGAGGCATCAGAAAATTATCGGAGACGGACGGCCCTGCCTCACGATTTTTTCGTACCGTGTAATTACGCGAAAGAGGCGTGTAACGTGTTATACCCGCGTTCCTCTCCTTCACTTCTCATCTTCCCTCTCCGCCATGTTCGTTGATTGATATTTTTACACGTATATTTATATCGTCTTCAGTTTTAAATTCCCGGCTCGATTATTTTACCATAATTCGATTTGATTTAATAGCAATTCTCTTAGACATTTATCAGAGCTGAATTTGCGGACGACGTATTTACTCGGCGATTAGTACTGATCTGCTAACAAGCAATTTCGATGATAATTGGATGATGACTCATGAGAAACGCGTCGCGTCGCGTCGAATCGAACACGGGGAACGACAAAACGCGTGTCGGTGGCTAGCCATTGATCGGCTCCGATCGAGAATCGAGGAACGATCAAGGTATACGCGGAATATCCGCGGTTAACCGTGATTCGATGGCCCCCATGAACGCTGTTTCGGCCCCGATTTAAGGCAGATTTGCATAATGAGGTATCCGTGTCGCACACGCTCCATACCCGCGACGATTAAATGAAATCGATCATCTAGGATTTTTGGCCTTCACTGCCTCATCATCCAGGATTCGTCCAATTTCAACGAGCACAGATAAAATGTAATGTTAAAAGAAATAACTGTTACAATTTCTCTTTTATTTAAATAAGTATTATTAATACGATTTTCTATCTTTAAAAAATATCGGTATTAGAGAGAACGTCGTAATTGAATTATGGGTTAACACGATCTGTAGGATTTGTATACCGAATGGATGTCGACGTAAAAACGATTTGGAAATTCCAAAGGATACAAAAAATGGAAAGGGAGAAAGAAAAATGACACGAGTTCGGTGTTGTTCCAATCGAACGTGTATAGGAACACCGAGCGGGTGAAACCGCTTACACAGATTTGTTGCAGCCCCGTCGCGTTATCGGTTTAATGCGGCCCGGTCATTCCGCCCTTTTAATTGCCTGGACACTGCCAAATGAAATTCCTCGCTGACCGAACGAGGGGGCGCGGAGGAGCAGGAGGAGGAGAGAAAAATGCGATCGCCAAAAATTGAGTTTAACACGTCGAAATCTGTTAATACATAGGACCGGAAATCGACGAATTCCATTGTCGACTCACTTGTTCCATCGTTCCCATTCTTTCTCTCTCTCTCCATTCGTCCCTTTTTCCACTGCGAGCATCGTATATTATGGTTTATCAATCGACACGGCGCGGGATTAAGTATCCGAATACACGGACACCCAATTTTTATCGGGGCTTCGCAGCCGTATCCGGTTTTGTCGCAAACATTTGCCGATCCTTTGTAAAACGCGCGTCCGACGGATCGATCCCTATCGAAACGCGTTCCTCGTTAACTGTGACGGGAAATATGTACACGATACCCGTGGAACGGGATCCTTTGTCCGAGGTTTGAATAAAAAGCGTGCGCGTACGATTAATATCTATTTTGTAAATGAGGATTCGCAGAGATCCGAGAGACACGGAGAACAGTTACCGGGGAACGTTCGGAGCGAGCGTCTAACCGAGATAAAGCTCCCGTTTCTGGCATCAATATGCAAAACTTAATCCGCGGAAAGTTTCCAAAATTTCACCGGTTCTTCGGCAAACTTCGCGTTCGATCGGCGGGCGAATCTCGGCCCCGTGTCGCGAAAACTTGCCAACGACGACGACGACGGCGGCGGCGGCGTTCGGTAAACGCAATATCGAGGAGGAATCGCTCGCGATTCTCGCGAGGGCGGCGGACACATACCCGTACGCCCGCGTGAGGGAAGTTTCCGTCGCGCGGAATAAGCCACTTTGTCGTCGTCGACGTTGGCTCGTGCACGGTTTAATAAAGATGAGCTTATGAAAATTTATGGCGCGCCGTCCTATTGGCCCGGCAATTTGAACGTGATGATTTGTTTTATTCATGAGCGATCATTTCGGATTGTACCGCCCGCCCCGCCTCGCCGCCGCGCCTGGCAACGCTGATTCTGGTTAAATAAGAAACGTGGAGCGCGGGGAACAGTTTCAGCGGTAGGTACGAGGACGAGGGAATGGAATTGTCGTGTGAGAGCTACCGCGGAGTTATGGGAGATGTCTGTTTGGTTTCGACGGTTAATTCGATGATTAATGGTGATGCACTGATCCGCGCGAGTTATATTGGGGCCGCGCGACACACGCATGCCACTCTGGTATTAGAATTTAGTTGTACCGATAAAAGGCACTCCGGTAATTCAATTACGGACCTGGCTGATAGATATCTCAGATTCAAACTAATACCGCTTTACGAAATTGATTTATATCATAGTAATTTATAGAAATAAAACAGAACGAAAATCATTTATCGAAATACTATTTAAAATGTCGATTGAAAATCTGCTTCGCAATGTGAATTATATGTAAAATATTCGTATATGAATTTGTTGCAGGAAGATAAAATATTTCCGGATTAATTTATACGAACATCTATTGAATTCGATTGGTCAGGAATTAAGGAGCGCTGAAATAAAGAGCACTCTTAATCGTTCGTACGTTCAGCGCCCGAAATGAAAATAATTCAGAATTTATCGACGTCGTCAAACCCACTCGTCTCTTAAAATATTAAACCGTTCCGCGTTTCTACCGGCGTGCCATCAATCCTCGAATCACCAATGCCGCTCGGAGGATCGCATTAAATCGACGCCCGACAGCGTTTTCGAAGAAATTAATAAGCACCCCTCTGACGAATTTATAGCGCCCATTAATCCGACGTCAATTACCACCGCGTCACACCCTTTCTTATCTGCTTTTACGATTTCCGTATCGAGAATCAATACAATTGAATTCCTTTATTAAAACTCTAACAATAATCATTTTTAACGAGGCCACTGCGAGAAAACTAACCGAAATAGAGCGACGACAGACTATGTTCTACGATTATTGAATAGCTAAACAGACGCCCGATATTTCCACGACACGTTTAAACGCGCTCCGAGACAAAGAAGCATTCTCGCGAACAAGACTCGTAGCAGCCCGCAAACCTCTAGCCTCTCATTTACCTAGCCAGTTTTTTCCACCCTTACAGACGTAACAACATACCCTCCTATTTATCGTACGAGTCTCCTCAGACAAACGGGGCTCTCAAGATACTTCTCCGCTGAGACCGAAAGAGAGAGAGAAAAGCCTGCCTCGTACGCGAGCTGCACGTACGAGTCTAGAGAAAAAAACAGCCCCGGCGCGGATTAAAAGAGGAAGAGAAAGAAAAAACTCATAAATTCGCTGACTGAAGACACCACGTAACCGAAGCGAGTTGTGTGTGTGTGTGTATACGGCCTCGAGAGGATCGCGGCAGAACGGAGCTGCAAAGCTGCAAGTATCCGGGAAGAGAGCACATACACCGGGCGGTAATTAGTCTCGTTGCGTCTAGGGCACGTTTCGCCCGCTCGACCCGGCCACCTGCCAGCCTACTTACGATCCCCGTGACCGTGTGTCCGATTTAATAAAGCCACGATTTAACCCGGACGCCGGGGCGAGGGCTGCCGGCTACGCGGAAACGGCGCGCGACAAGCGACAAAAGCCCCGCGCGGCGAAAGTTCCGGCGAAAGTTTCTCCATTCGACGAGAGTCGCGGGCTGCTGCGACCGCTGGAAACTCGTCTCTGCGCGCCGCGGGGCGATCGGGGTATCGCGAAAATCAACTCCCGTAATAATTTGCGTCCCGCGGAACCGGAAACGGCAGAGGGAACACGCCGGCAAGCGGATTGTATTGTAAATCGATTTTCATCGCAGTGCCGAGGATTTCGTACACCAAAACTGGTCCGCATTTTTTCACAGCGGATTGCGAATTGATTTCTATCATATCGCGGATCTGTGTAATAGAATTATAGGTAGGGCTTTGTTCCCCGCGTGAGAAAAATATCGAGTGTAGCGAAGTACGCCAAGCGATAGACAGAAAAACGTATCCAGCGAATTGTTAATACAACCGGGTAACGCGGTGTTCGATCAATCGTGCAAAATCGCGCTACATAAAGCAGATATTCAATCGGAAATAAAAGTGATTTTAACGTCTAACCTCGGCTCGCTGCGCTCCTTTTCCCATCTTCCTTTGTTCGCCGTCGTCGAAGCTCGTTCCAGCCGCCGTCTGGATACCGTCCAGGCGCACAAAGACGCGTACCACAAACGACCGTGCGCGATCGAAATTCACACCGCGAAAAACTCGTGAGAAACTCGTTTACCCGTGTCGGAATCGCAATATTCTAGCATCTCTTTGCGCCGCGGCGCGACGACCTTTTCGGAAAAACGAATCCGGGCCGCGCGTTTCACGCGACACGAGCTCGCTTTAACGATCTTGTCGTGACCGAGAGCAAAGCGCGACTAACCTGTCCGATACACGAGACCCTTGATCTACGCCACGGTACGGTGCAACGTAGGCGGAGGTCACGACAAAAACACTCGCCGCTCCCGAGCGCGGGTGTAAACAGACCGTCGTGCGTGCTGTTTACCTTATTTATACTAATAACGTCCGGTCATCGCTTGTAACACACGAAATTACACCCATACACGTAATATATTTCATATATCCGCGACTCCTCGCGATATTTTTCACTACGTGCTGCTACACGGAACAGCCTCGTTTGACTGGAGAAATACAGAAATACAGAATTCACACGCCCGTATAAGAATGTCTTATCAAATGATATTGTACATTCTGAACGATTCGCGTGCGACTCACTCCCGTGAATGGAATTTGAGCATGGAATGAAATTCTTCTGTACATAAAAAATCCTATTATTCAGCCATGCGTGTGAAACTTACGTATGCAATAAACAGCATATTTTAATATCGTTCTCGAGGTTTAAATGTGTTTTATGTATTTCAGAACGAACAGGTATTTCAGTTTGAAGGAAGCGTTTTTCAGCGTGAACGAACGAGCAATAAGCGATGCAGAAGAATATCTCATCGAATTTAATTCAGTGAAGAAAAAACATGGATCGGAGATAAACGTGTATCCGACCAAAGGCCTCATTTCGAAATATGTACGTACGTATGTACGTACATTCGAGCCGGAATGAACGAATGAAAATGGAGGTCGCGAATTTCAGGCAGAGCACGGCGGACGGGGCAGGATTTATATTTTCTAATCAGCCAGGCCGGAACCTTACAACAATCTCGTTCGCGTGAATTACAACGCGCGATAGTGTTTTACGTCTGTAGCCAGATCGCGTGACCGGAATCAGGGATTACTCGGGATTAAGCGGTGTTCCAGCCACTCGATGATTGTTTGCATTGCATCGGTTCTCTCTCGACCCCCGGCGAGCTCCCGGCAATGTTTATTCCTTACCTTAATCGACTACCACCCCTTCAATCTAAACCTTTCATCGCATACTCAGTCTCATTCAGAAATTGATTAATTTTTGTTAAAAAGCACTGCTTGACATTCACAAATTGATGTACTGAATACGTTCTATCCCGTATTTCATTTAAATATACAAATATAAAATATATGACTTGGGTTCATTATCCCCGAGCTTCCTTTCAGTGCTCCTTATTCATTTTCCTATTTACCCAACATGTTTTTCTCATTTTCATTTCCTATTTCTCCCTCATCCTCGGCGCCCACTCCCAACTAGTTATAAAGTGCGAAAGCAGGGAGAGAGAGGCCGGGTCGCGGGTTAAGGAGAAAATTGCCTGCAACTCACGACAACCTCGCGCCGTATCTTCGCACGCGGACCTAACTCTTAACCAACGACTCCTAGAAAGCTGTCATAAGTTATAAACAATTTTATCCAGGGCTACTCTAACCGCTCCCGCGCTATCGCGTACCTCTCCACTTACCACCGCGTTGATCTACATATTCGCCCTCCTACTCGTTCCTCCAGGAACGTTCAGGGTTTCTTTTACCGGGAGCCGAGCGGGAACGCGGTCAGACGATGGAAACGAAATTGCTTGCAACTCGTGACAACTTGCCCGGATACTATGGTCCCGTCTGGCGCGATAAAACGGCTCCACCTAAACGCCGGAAGCGTGACGTAGGACTTGGTAGCCTCGGCTCGTTCCGGCGCGCCGCTCCCGACGTGAAACGTATTCATGGATCATTTCGGTGAGTGCATTTTTGGGGGATTTCCGAGCTTTAATGTGCAACAACCGGTGATAAATGCGGGTCTATTCTCACGGGATAGGAGACCGCCGCGGAACGGCGGCAATGGTATTTCATACAACTTGAGGACGTATCGCGCAGGCTCCCTCGATGCTGCGTCCACAATTTTTTATTCGCCCGCTTCGGCCGGCGGAGATCATAAAATAATCCTTTCGTTGAAATGAAAATAGTTTCCCTCGGCCCGGGATTTACTTGCGTGGAACCGCGGCAAATATTTTTGACGTCCCCGAATCTGGCTTACGCCGTCTGACAGTTTCTGCGTGTCGCGTTGGAAACATTTTTCTCGTCCGCGGCCGGTTTAATCCTCCCGCCGTCCAGACCCGAGGCCGAGTCGGTAGTCCGCGTGGCTTCGCGGAAAAAAAAAAAATAGCCGCGGGTTGGGTACACGGGCGTCGGATCGGGGACGGAAACGGGGCTTCGTTATTTCCACGGAGCTTCCGCGTTAGTTAAGATCGCCGAGTTGACTGGTGGATTAGCGCGAAGTCCGGTCGGATCCGAGCCACCTGGAAACTGAACAAGCACGCTAAGCCGGTTCGCGAGTGCACCACGTGCCCCGCTGGATCGATCCACGACTTCCGGAGATTTGAACGCGGAGTTCTTACGTTAGGAGACCTGACACGGAATACGATTCAGCGATCGGTTCGCAATAAATATTCATAAGCGGCGTCTATTGACAAGAGCCGATCCGCTTCGATGATAGGGAGATGACGTGTTGATATCTTGTACCTGTCTTTCTCGTTACAAACGTAAATAAATTCGACGGCGATAAACAGAATTGAATAAAAATATACAGTGATTCCCATTAATATCCGGACACATTTCGAAACAGTATAAAATTTTTAGTATTGAATCAATGAATTTTATCTTCTGTGGAATTTTAGAGAGCTTCATTTACTATAGAATGTCTAACAAAAAATTTAAAAAACCTGGTATTCATTGAAATTGCGAGGAAAATAGTAAAGGACACGGTTTTTAACTTTTTCATTAGGGTCTGTAATAAAAATTGGAAGTAATTTATTTTAACTGTTTGTTACACATTACATAGTAAAGTAAGTCTTTTAAAAGCCCACAAAAAATTAAGTTAGTCGGCTCCATTTTAAAGAACTTATACCGTTTCGAAGTGTGTCCGAATATTAATGGGAGTCACTGTATTTGTTTTAATGCCGCGAGGAACAAATCTTTAGCAACAATGAAAATGTTTTTACAGCAGAATTAGGAGAAGAGTAAAAGTTCATTTTCGGTTTGGGTATTTAATATTCAGATCGAGTTAATCTGAATGTGAAATATAACGAGAACGAAGATTATTCCGTGGTTAACATAGCACGCAACTTTTATTCCTTTTCCGTGCCTTCATTATCCGACATCGTTAGCCCTGCAGCTACCCGGTGCATTATTTCGGTAAACGATCCACCGATTATTGCCCCGAATTTTTTCAGAAAATCCCATATCCAGCGTAACAACGAATATAATTAGCAATTACGCAAAATGTAAAAGGAATTACTCAGAAATTTTTAATTCTCTATTTCAATCATTAAATACGATGAAAGGATACATCAATGGCATAGCAATTCTTTTTTTACAAATACAACCTGTTCTGGATATAGATTTATATGAAATACTGTTTCACTTATCGGACTATCATTAAAACTGCGTAATAACTCGGAACTAAAGATATAATTTCCTCTAAATGCCGTAAATCTCCGGAAGATTTAATGCACACTTCACTTATTGTTTTCTATCGATTAGTCCCGTTCGGCTCCTTCCCGCGGCCGCATTTATATCATAAATTCAGCGAGTCCTCCGGCCACGACTCGCCTACCTAATTACGCAATAAGGAGCGACGGTAGCGCGTAAATTAGGATAATAAAGCGGGATACCTGCTGGCCACTCGGTTTGTAATTATGTGGGGGTGGGTAATTTCTGAATTAGCCGGGTGTTTCGGTCCGTTTATGAATTACAGGCTGGTCTCGGGAATTTTATCAGCCGTTCATTAATGACCATCGATTTTCCCCAGACGACCGATCGATTATGCGAATTGCTCATAAAATGTTTCGATGAAACGACCCTTTTTGCATAAACAGTTCCGTTTAAGGAACGCTCGCAGCTTAAGTATTCACAAGTCGAGGTATACAATATTAGCTGTGACAGATTAGGATTCTAAAATACGAGAATTTAATCCTATATATATTTTTATTGGCTGGGCGTGTAACACTTTCCGTTATTGCACATTACCACTCGATTAGCTGATAAAATTGAAGTCTGTAAGAGGCATCGAACGTATAGCCGGGCCTATTAAATAGCCGCGTTTCATTTAGATAAAACCGGTAGGTATAACACGATATCCGAGGGGACAGGATGCAGAAACGATCCTGCGAAGATGTCGCGCGTCATGTTAATTCCGCGGCGCGTCGAGTAAATCGCGCCAGCAAATTTCCAATTCCCATTTCGTCTCCACGCGTCATTAGTCGTTCGTTATAAAACAGGTTATCGTACATTTTTCTCGGCGTAAAACTGTACCGCCACGCCTCGTTACATGTTTCCAGGTACGGACCTGTTCGCGGGATAACTCGTGGCAAGGGAGATTAAACGGTAATCGCTGATTTCATTGACTCGTTCCGTTTTTGTCGACCGTTTAATGGCCGATCCGAGTCTCAGAAATGATAATGCCCCGCACGTCGGCGCCAGGTACCGGTCGCCTAAGTGAAAATAACACGACTTTGCGAGGGACGAGAGTTTTTATTACTATATGCGCCACCGATCCGTCGGAGATTGTTAAACCGTGTTATTTAACGAATAGAAAGTCGGACTGGTTATGATGATGAATCATTGTTGATGAGGTTGGCCGGGTTGGCGGACCAGTATCGCGTTAATTACCATGACGATAATTAATTTGACGAACTTGAGTGTGGCTGATATAACGTGACTATCGATATTGTAATAAATGTAATAGAATCCGAGTTCTTGTTAAAAACGAGTATCAAATTTCACGTTTGTTTGGAAAAAAATTCGGGAAACATCGCCAAAAATGATTACACCGCATTGCAGTGGATTTATCGGTACACTTAGCGCAAATTGCGAGCGGCGAACACGTATCGCTATTGAAACGGCAGATGCGAGGGTACGTAACACGTTGGAATCGAGATTTATCGGCGATTCGTAGTAAACCAGTAAACGTAGGAAACGAGTAGTACCGAACGTGGCCAATTAAAAACGATACGCTGCTGATCGACCAAATATTTATGCCTCGGTTCCAATCATGAAACTAACAGCGATTTCCGCTGCCCGATTCCCGGAATTTTACACGCGTCCCGGTTTTTAACGCGTTACGTCGAAAAAATGCGAACTGGTGTATGGTCGTTATTCATAAACTATGGCAGCGGACGAAATACGTATCTTCAAATTTAAAACGACATCAGTATGCGCGTCTCCGGCCTCCGTGTCACTGATCTATTATACATGCTTACACGCTGCATTGCAGATTTATTCATGCGACGGGGGACGGTCGCACGCATTTTTGCCGTTCACACTTTCGCGATTTTCTAGCTTTTGTTGCCGGGGCGCGATCACCGTCCGCGGGAAGCGTTGGGAAGAATCGCGTTTCGCGTTTTTAAGCGCGTCCGCTCATCATCGGTTTAATCCCCGCGGCGCGTGGAAGCGCCGATAAAATTGCACGCCCGTTTAGGATCCCCCTCCTCCCTCCCGACATTTTCACCCGTACGGCGGCGGGCGCGAGACAACTGCTGTTTTGTGCCCGTTGGCGACCAGTAAAATAGAGCCGGTAAACGACAGTCGCTGACAGCGTGTCACCGATCGACCCGGCTGTTTCCGGGCGAAATTGGAAAATTGTTCGCCGACGATTAAACGACCCGAAACTTATTTCGGATAAACCGATTCGCGATTATCTATCAAACCCCGTTACGTTTAATTTTCTTGGGCTAACCGGTAAAACCGAAACACAATTAAATATAGCTATATGTGAGAACTGAGAAATTGACTATATAGTATTTCGAACTAATGAAACAAGTGAATATGTAAATTTTGCCTGAAACGTTTTCTGTGCGATTTTCGATTGAGTCAAAGAGAATTCAGAACGCACCTACTCACTTTCAAATGCAATGCTCGCTCGGATTTCGACAATTGTTAACGTAACATCGGCTAATGCATCGTATTGTTTCGAAAATTTCAAGGACCGGGGAACAGCTCGGAAAATTACTCTCCGCAGAATCGTTCCGCATAAAGTTCCGCGGTAGTTCGAACGCGAAACGCGCGGACCGTGCGCGAATTTTCGCCCGGCTCGATTTTGGAAAATCCTCGGGCCCGCCGCCGCCGCCGCCGCGGCCCGTGAAACTCTTCGACAACTATTTGGAACGAATTCTGTTCGAAACTATCCGATTAACCGGAAGGACGTGCCCGAAGTACATTTCTAGGGAACTGATGCAGCGATCGCAACCGTCCCGGTATTCGTTCTGCGGTTTTACGCTGGGAACTATTCAGAACTGGCGACCACCGCAGCCGAAACTGTCAATTTCCTCGGAACAGTCAGTCTACCGTCAAAAATCGAACTCCGCGCTGCCGGAGTCTTACTTCACTTCCAGGCCAACGTACCCGCACACGCGGATCAGCGGTTGGCTGGCCAAAAATTTACTTCCGACTCTGCAGTTTCAGTGACCGGCGAAATTATACTTTTTTCCATGCTATTATTATTACGTTTTATTTTTAACCCTTTGAGTACTGAATTATTTGATTAGATGACGAATGAGACTCGTCAAATGTACCCAAAGGATTAATTTTAACACCGAGTCACATTCCTCTCATATTCTTATATCTTAATCGGTTTTCGAGATATTTTGAGGTTTCATCGTTTAGACATCTAACATAGGATCCCCATGGAAACCCGCCCTACTTCTGTTTCTAGAATGAAAGGGTTATTTTCTAGAACCGTGTCTAGACGGGTTGCGGTAGGGCGCAGAACTGGGTCAAGGTGCAAGGGAGAGATCCGAGCCGTAGGAAAAAGTCAGCGATAGTACTACTAAAAAAACTATAGTTCTCTCCAAACGAGAATACCTTCGGAACCGAAAGTCAGATCGACGTGAATTAAACGCCATTTTAAAGAGGAAGACTGCTCTTTTCTAAATCTGATAGTCTCATTTACTTAATATTTCCAAAATTATAATAATTAAAAATTTAAGTCTTCTAATCAAATTCTATGCCTCAATAGAAAATCTGTACTAACATTTGGATTCGAACGGAATGAGTTTGTCAAGCAAGGGAACTCGGGCAAAAACAGAGTATTAGATCGCAAGATGAATGACGCTTTCGCGCGGCGTTCGCGAAAAACGTTCGTGCTATGCAGAAATTCTGCCACAGAGAGGTCGTAAAAATGGCAACGAAAACGCCTTCTGCTGGCCCTGGCGCGGGTTAGCTCATGAGTCAGGCCTTTTATCCCGTGTCTCCCCGCGAATCGAACAAACAAGATCGTTACACCGAACGAACGAGAGTGCATCTAGTTCGAACAAGCGTAATAGCAATCGTAAATTCGGCAAATCGTCGATGCACTTGTTATGGATACCTGAACAGGTTTAAGTACGTCTCAGAAAATAGCAGTGCAAAAATAACATTCGTAGTATCGTTCGTTTACTATCAATAACTAGTATTTTAATACCATTTGATTGATCGAGTTTCAGACGCGAAACGCAGGACGAAAAAATTCGTAGACTTGTTTTTAATTAACGACGCTATTGCTTATTGAGAGAATGGTTTATTTGGATCGCCGCTAGATACGATTGGCCTCAAATGAATCGATTGCTTTAAGTTTCGGCTATTTCAAGTTCCCGAGTGAAACTATTCGAACAGAGACAACAATCGATTTTACGAGCGCCGTTCGCGCGCTAACGCGCTAACTCTCGACAAACCGCGGACCGTTTCTATCTTTCACGAGCAACTTGCCCGGGCGCTGCTGCGATCGATTTAAAACAAATACTTAAAGTTCGCCCGGGACGTTATTCAGCGCTGAGTTATTACCACTCCACTGCAGTTGTCCCCGAACGAGCATTTTTGTTTTCACTGCTCGCCCCTTTCTTCGGACAATTTTAAAAGGTAATTAAATTCGTGCGGCACGACTGTGCGTTTTAATCGTCGTCAGTTATCGACGACTCTCAGCTGTACACTAAATCTTCGAACAGATTATCAAACTTTTCAACTACTTTCTTCAATCGCTAAATTTTATGTGTTCCAGTCTTGACTACGAATTTGAAAATGTAGGTTTATACGAGTTTTATCATTTTCAATCAAATCTCGGATGGAAAGAAATTAAAGAACGTGAAAGCAGAGGAGGCGGAAAATGGTGGGTAAAACGCGAGACAAAAGTAAAAGCAACGTAAACCGTGAGAGATAAGTAGGTAGAAATCGGAAACAGTGGCGAACGCGGGGCAGGAAGTGGGCCGACGCGGCCAAAGGAGTCAGCGTAAAAAAGTCAATAGAGTTTTCTACGTGTACCGTACGCAAAAAGTGGTTGTACGTCGCGTATCACCACGCTTAATGACCGGAACAGTCCACGAGTACTGAAATTAAACCGTGTTTTCTAGTTACTTACGTACCGAGAGGCTTTCAATTCCGAGAGCCAAGAGAGGGAGGCGAGCGCTTTTTCCGACGTCCGCTGGAAAAGAACCGGCAGTCCGGGGTAAACGCATAATGCCGCATTCGCCGCGTGCCAAACGCGAGAAAACTTTCCAACGAATCATCACTCGATACAATAAAGGGATCACGCGAAATTTGGACGAAATTTTCCAGCGTCGCGTTTGCAAAAGACCTCGTTCGTCGGGCAAACGTATCCGACGAGATTGTCATAGCGGTAGAACAATTCCCAAATGCGTTCTTCTATCATTTTCTAACAATTACTTTTTAACCTTATCTTTTCTTTCATAACTCATATACCGAACGTTCTCAGCGCGAGCTCTTCTGCTTACATGAACCGGGAAAGAAGGAGGAGGACGAGTGAGCAAACAGAAATGGTAAAGTCAAAGCCTTTCAGGATGGGCAAGAAGCAGGGAACACGTTTTCTGCGCTCGCGAGTAAACCATAAGAATTAGACTTAACCCAATTCCGCGTGCGATGCTCTCTCGGCGTTCCGGGGATTCCGTCCCGGGAGGTCAAGGAACAGCGGAGGAATATTCCGTGGAACTGTGAGTTCGAACGTTTATGAAACGCGCGGAAACCCCGACGTCATCGACGTTTCCATCCGGGGGAGTAGCATCGATGCGTGGTTTTTGTATGAAAGGAGTCGGACTCTCATACTCCTGAGAGGCTTTTTGCCGGCCGGAACAAAGAGGGTCGCGGGGAATCCGCAAGAACGGACACGCGCGGCTACCACCTACAAGAATGGAAAAAAAGAGGGCAGAGAGAGGGAGGTTCTTCTGAGGCGCATCAATCGCGGGAATTATCCCGAGTGTAGCCGCGAAAACTAAATCCTGGCCCGGGAAAAGCGAAATTAATGCTCGCGGCTTGCCCCAGCGCGGAGGGGCGAGGAGGGGAGGGTTAGAGAAAAAAAACGGCGAGGGAAAAAGAATCCCATAATCTTGAGAGGTTTCTTACGAGGTCTCGTGAGGAGGGAAACGGCGAGGCTGAATGGAGTCAATGGACCCTTCTCGCATGCGTCACCCTGTGAAAAACTCCTGTTCTTTACGAATCGACCCTCATTGATACTTGGCCACCATCAATTATGGCGCCGCCGTCTCGCCTACACCGCAGCCTGGCGCCTTAGGCAATAGCCCCGCTGCGCTTCCCCATAAACAGCCCCTCTATCTCTACGTTGCAACCGCACTGCTCCAGAGTGTACTTCTTGAATAGCTTTATCGGGCTTTCTGCTCAACCTCCTATATATACCTTCCTCATTGTTTCTCCTTGATTTGCCGCTTCTATATTTTATCACGCTCGTCAATATAAATTCCGAACACTGATAAAAATGTTGGGCTTCGGCATAGAATTAACCCCTTCCCACATTTACATTGGAATACTTCGAGCCTTGTTCGTTCTTAAGTCCTTTTCCTCCCTTTTTTTATTTATGTATATATACAACAATCTTTTTGCACATTCTCAATGGACATGAAATTATAACCACGATGATATGAAATTTTGACCACGAGTTCGATTCATATTTATACTTAGCACAAAATTATGATCACGAGTCAGATTCATTAAAATACAGCAACGGGTTAAACATCAAATGAAGAATAATNTACTTCGAGCCTTGTTCGTTCTTAAGTCCTTTTCCTCCCTTTTTTTATTTATGTATATATACAACAATCTTTTTGCACATTCTCAATGGACATGAAATTATAACCACGATGATATGAAATTTTGACCACGAGTTCGATTCATATTTATACTTAGCACAAAATTATGATCACGAGTCAGATTCATTAAAATACAGCAACGGGTTAAACATCAAATGAAGAATAATAGACAATGAATATTAAAGCAACTATAAAAACGAGAAATTCCACTGAAATTACTCTGAAGACTCTGAGAAGTCTGATTGGCTATTAAATTAACATATCAATTCCATTTTCCATATTGCAAAACTTTCTTCGACGTCCAAGTAAATTTCTCATTTCCCTCTTCCACCCGTCGCGACTCTCCCCTCCGACCCGATCTTATTCCATGGTCATTCCGCTGCCATTCCTCTCTATTCTTCGTTCCCGAAGAACCGTCGCCCGCTGAACCGTTTAAAACACAGAGGAGCGAGCTTCTCCCGGGTAAAGTCGACATCCGGTACGTCAATCCTTCCTCGGTGGTCGACGACGCGGAGCAGCTCTTTTTAACAGCATCGATTCCGCCCCACCACCCAACGAAACGATTGTTCGTTCGTGTTTTATTCGAAGAAAACCTGTTCTCGCCAGAAGAAAAATCAAATATATATGTAACATAAATCTGTCCGGCTGTCGACGGTCCAGTATAAAATCACGACGCGCAGTGATCAGTGGCACTCTAACTGATTCGTCTTTCGATCGTCGAATAACTTCGGAAAATATGCCGAGTTCGACGTAGTAATGGGAAAATTGTCCGAGCAAATTAATTAACATGAATCGCGAGCCTGTTTAAGAAGTTTGTGAGGCAACGCACTTGCCAGCCGAGAGAAAGAATCGCGCTGAGGTGAACGAGCTTTCTCAAAACGAAGATCCACACGGGGAATCCGTTTCGCGTTTCTTGTAAACGTTGCTCTCTACGCGCTTGAGACAGCGGAGCCGCGGCATAAAGAAGGGAAATAAGAAGAAGCAGGTCGGCCCGCTTACATCGTTCTTAATACACGTATCTATAACGTCGGAGCTCGCGTTACGTGGACAGAGTCGACAGAGGTGGGCGACTTTCTTCTGTCGACGGGAAAAACGGGTTGAGAGAGCTTCAGAGAGGAGCCTCGTGTATCCTGTACAGAGGTCGAGAAAGGAGGAACGCTCGAGAAGCCGAGGGAAAAAATGGACGAGATAGAGAGTTCACGGGGGCAAGTAGATGGAGTTTGAGGACAAAGACGGCGCTGGACTAAAAAAAAAGATCAAGAGCGGATGCAATGGAGATGCTGCGGCCACTATAATTTACACTTCGGCAAAATGTGAAATTAAAATTGATGATCATCGAATTAATAAAAAAGAAATACATGAAAAGAAGGATCTAATGATTACTGAAATACTAAGAGGCGGAGTCGAATAAGTGAAACAGCTGTAGATAAAGGCGGACAGAGGGTAGTATGTAAGAAAGCGGAGGAGAGAAATATAAATCGTAGCCGGCATCTGGTGATAACTAGGAAAGTTATCACACGTACCGCCTTCTCAGCCACGTACTCACTGAACTCTCCGCAGCCGAGAATTTCTCCCTGTTGTCCATCCGGTTGACATCGGTCGCAGACCAGAGTGGCTCGAAAGCACCAGACAAATCTTCTTTCTAACTTGGCAGAAAGTGTAGAAGAAGAAGGAGAAAGTAGAAGAAATATATTCGTTTTGCGTAGAGTACGTTTTAGATCAATCAATTCATACAGATTGCATTTTATCAATCTTATTATTAATAGTGAGACCGTGATTGAAGTCAGTACTTAAACGCCTTTGTTCTTCTTCGAGTTCTTTTTACTCCGAGAAGAGAGCGAACTGGACTCTCTGACAATAAGAAATTGGTGAACTCTTCCGTGAGGGGTTCATTTCAAGAAGAAATTCGAGTCCTCTTTTCGTCGGACGAAGTTACTCGTATCGAGAGAAATGATTTATGAATTTGGTTTTTCTCTAGTTCGCGGCGAGAGGCTGTATCTCCTCGAGGACGTAGGCGTGCACGCGAGTACTGGCGCGAAGATGAATGAAAGTTTTAGGGAAGTTCGAAGCGTCGCGCTGAAGCGTCGGGGGTAATGGATAAGCGATGGATTAATGAATCGATCACTTGAGAGCTTCTTTGTCCGGTTTATTTTAGAAAATTGAGCTACCCTCCCCTCGTCTTTCCCTGCCGTGAAAATGAATTGACGGGGCTTAGCTAGATTGTCGCCTAGGTCCAAGTATTTAAATTATTAAAACGGGTAATCATGATAATTAATCAGAAACTCTATTTCGTTTTTAGATAAAATATAATACTATGTCATATTTGTACGTTATTCAATTTACTGCTGTACAATTGTTGTCGTATCATTTTATGGATTTATGAAAGTTGAATGAGTTGATTGTGAACACGGTGCTTGAAATATGCTCGACAACATTTGATTTTAATATGTAACTCTCCAATTCTATTATATGTTTCTATTAAGTTTACTTTTCATTTTCCTCCCTCAATTTTAACGAAAATGAAACACGTCAAATTCCACCTCATCACAAGGACGTCAAGCAGGTGATTGAAAAAGTACCGTACAGAAACGTTGCATAATTGCATCTTTTAATACGTCAAAATAAAACGCCCTTCCACCTATTTCACAATTATCCGAATTAAACCGCTTGCATTAGCATTTCATTCTAGCCAAGGTTTTCCCACGCTTAAATACATTCCGCCCTCACCGTTCTAGAAAACAGGCTGGTATTAATGCATCAAAATTCAAAATACTATGCAAATGTTTTAGCTCGTAAGACAAGCCGCGCGAACATACCGTGCAACTTCAGCTCTACGGGTAAACGAACCGATGGCCAACGTGAAAACGCTTTGAAATCAAGTTTGATACATACGCGTTCCCTCTGCTAGAGAAATCGTCGACCGAAATAATTACTGTGTAAAGAGAAAAAGGAGCTGCCCGACAGAGGATGAGATTAGTTACGCGTTCCCGAAAAGTCACATCGTCGTTATTAATGTGTTCAGAATTTGCCGTCTCTTTGAGGGTGACTGGCTAGTAGGCCAACTACGGAAAATTCTATTCGACACAATTTTAGTGAAGTCTGCACGTAATCCCACGGTGCAACGTAAAAACTGGGATAAAATCTTGGGACACGAGATCGACGAAATGATGGNCCCTCTGCTAGAGAAATCGTGGACCGAAATAATTACTGTGTAAAGAGAAAAAGGAGCTGCCCGACAGAGGATGAGATTAGTTACGCGTTCCCGAAAAGTCACATCGTCGTTATTAATGTGTTCAGAATTTGCCGTCTCTTTGAGGGTGACTGGCTAGTAGGCCAACTACGGAAAATTCTATTCGACACAATTTTAGTGAAGTCTGCACGTAATCCCACGGTGCAACGTAAAAACTGGGATAAAATCTTGGGACACGAGATCGACGAAGTGATGGTTAAAATCATTTATGACGATCCGTCTCTTAGATATTCTATCTTGTACTAAACTTGTGCAACTGGAATCGAGTACAATACCGAATATGAAAGCCCCTAGTCAAAGGTAAGATAAAGGGAATCTAATTAGCAGGAAATACACCGAGAAATCCGATATTTTAATTCCGAATCAGGACATGCTTTGTTTAAATGAATGGGGAGTTATGAATTAACGCTCGGGGATCCATGCTAATTCGTGAAACAGAATAGTTAAACGGTTTTTAATTAAAAGGATCAGTGATATGTATCTTGGAAATTGGTTGCTCCAAGTTGGACAATTAATTATTGAAGAATACTTGCGACGAACATTCCAAGTAATACAAACTTCATAAGTAACAGAATTTCATCGTGTTTTAAATAGATTCATTTGCGAAGTTATCAATAAAAACAGGATTGTACTAATTACGTAAAAAAGTGTCCAATTACTTAAAGATGTATGAACTAGGAGATTTTAATTATCCATTCTCGTCCACTTCCAGCGCTACCGTGCAATCATTATTCTCTTAACCTCATCAATTATAGAAGCAAACGCGAAGAATCTCGCGCCCTGCGCCGAGCACGGGCGGACGAAAAAACTGACTATTATTTCTCTTAGAAATATCCTTAACGTCAGTGATGGGATTTTAATAGCGGATCGTCGCCTTAACGACGCTTCGGCTAACTTCGTTAGCGTCGTTATTATACTGATCTCCTCTACGTAGCCAACTTTTCTTATTCTGCGTCCAACTTTTGCGTTATTGCATTCCATTCATCCTTCCGTTAACAAGCTTATTGTTGATCTCTATTCCGCGTCCATCCAAGTTTTTTCCCTGCCGGGCGTCATCGAATTCCTGTCCCCTTTCCAATTTTCTAAATCTAATTTCCGACCGTGATCAATTGAAACTCAAAAAACCGTGCAACTTTCCAGCTCCTTCGGACGGATCCTTGAGACAAAGTGGAGCGGGACAATGAAGAAAAAAAGAAAATAGAAAAAGAGAAGTAATAAAAAGTGAAAAACAAAGGGAACAAGATGGAAGAGAAAAGGATTTTTGCGATGGGGTGGAAGGACGGGGCTCGCTTAAAGCGTAGCGGCGTGACTTCGTTAGCCTCATTATCAACAGGATACTAGGCGCAGCCTTTTCCGGCTCTCTCTCGTTTTTCCAACGTATTTCATCTTCGTTACCGTGCATTTCGTTAGCCGGCGAGACCTCGCGCGGCGCCGCGCCGCGCCGGGACCGAACCCGAGCGCCGTCGATGTTCATAATATCGTTAATTTCGCTTTATTTACTTTCCACGTTAATTGATGGACGTTCCGCGAGAACAAAAGGTCGACTAATGCGGTTTGCGTGCAACGCGCGTGTTCGACTAGCCCGCGGAAAATTAGTTTGCTCGCAGCGTTTCCTCTGCCCCATTCTTCCCCCGTCTTGCGTTCTGTTCGGCCGAGATTCTTTCTCCTCGGGTGACTTCGAGATCCCGTGTTCGAAAGAAAAACTTTTCCATGTTTCACTTTTCCCATTGTTAACTCTAGCCGGCCGGGGGAAACTTCCGCGCGGAGTTATTTAGAACTGACAAAAATCGTGTGCGTCGCTATACTCAATTGTTCCCATTTCCGTCCTTGTTTCGCGTCTTAAAGTTTGTAAATTTTCACGCGGACCGGGCGCCGTCGCGATCCCGCCGAAGTTAATAAATTTCGCGCCGGCTGACAGTCCCTTTGACACCGTTCCGAGCGACCTAACGTTATTATAACGGGGCTCGATATTTCAAAGGCGCAGCTTGCGCGCACGTCTGAAATACAAGAACGAAACGAGAATCGTCGCTGCCGGGGACAAAGGGGAGGCTGGGAAAAATAAATAAACGAAACGGAACGGCGGTGGGGTCGGCGGGCAGGGTTGAAGGGTCGGCGAAAGTCGTCCGGTTGAGTTATATGACGGAGCGCGCGAACGCGGCGCGGCGCACTTGCCGCTGGAATCCGACGTGACGTACGATCAGAAAGCGATTTAATAAATTTCACGTGCAGCCCGATGACAGCGTGTCACCGCCAGACACGGACGCCCGCGCCCCGTTTCTGAACGCGGATTCGCCAAGATCGCGGACGATCGACCGTTCAAGTCCGTCATTAATCGTCTGGCTCGGCCAGCTTTCACGGATCCGACCGACTGAGCTCTTAGTTCTCTGTCCACCACCGAGTTCAATCGTCCACCGGATATAACAAATAATATTCCGCCCGACCGATATCGTATTAACAGCGAACAGTTCTCTAAATAATACCAGAAGAGATTACGGCGGCATCGTAAATTAATTCTCTCTATAATTAATTAATTTCGATAAATACGATATCCTGCGGATGGTATTAAAAATTAAATATATCTACAGTCGTGTCGAATTTTCGCCTCGACGTGTGCAACGCTGTAACGCGGGATTAATATCCGAATTTAATGACAAACGCTTATGTAACTGTTTTCATTGGGAAATCACTCGTTTTCGAAGCTAGCGCGCTATCGAGAATATATTTTACACCATAATTTTTCTCCGGGCGTTCTGGCCTCGTAACTTCGGTCTAGCTTAGAGAATCAAATTCCACGGTCTCCTTCGGTCGAACGGTTTATCGACTGGCGGCGGTCGGCGTGTTCGCTATAACAAATTAAACGGCAAACGAACAGCGCAGCACGCGGATGATTTACAAAATGCATTTCCGGCTATGCCCCCGTCGAAATTTCGTGCATCGACCCTGGCTCCAATTTATAGCGCGGTATTTTCTAAACCAAGCTGTTGTTGCATTACAGGCCAGCGCAATTTAACCGGACGATTTATGCCTACACATATGCTTGCGTTATTGAGAGTATTCGGAGAAAGTCTCAGAAAGCGCTGGGAAAATTGTACAGACTCGATAGCTGAAAATAAATTTTAGAATTTTTAGAAAACTGTTTAAGTTTCTCAATAAAAGATTATTTTTCTATATTACTTTGGTTTTAAACGAGCATAAGTTTTTAATAATTTCACTCTTACATTTTAAATCCTGCACAGGATAATGAAAGGAAACTTGGGAATGTATGTACTTAACCTACCGTACGAAATTCCAGTAATTGCTCGTGGAATTGATATTAGCTTCGGCCCCAGTTTTCTCATTCCCCAAGAAAGTCTCGGTAGAAGACAATTATGTCACCCTAAGTGCTATAATTGCTGTAAAAACTTTTTCAGGCTCCGCACAATTTTATACGAACTACCATCGTATTCGATGTAGAAGTTCGGACGCGTAAGCGCCTTCGAAATAGTATTTTTTTCATTGAATTTTCTTATACGTGAAATGTCTATTATTTCTCTTCGATATTTCCGATTAAGTGTCCTTCGTTATTTAGTCAGGAATCTAAATTCAAGTACCTACTGAATCAATTCGTTTCCTTCATCAAAACAGTACTTTGAAAACACGTCTGACAAAGAGAAACTCCTGCACAAAGCCATTATTGTTTTTAACGATCATCTACCAATAGCGTTTACCGATTTCGCACCTCTGAGCTTCTTTTTAAGTACGTCGGTAAATTTCTATTTATCCTTTGGCCTTTATCAAACCAACAACGTGCTCGAAGGATTTCGTCGTCTCTTTACAACAAAGTAGCCAGCCGGGGTATCGATTCCGTTCGAAAATACGAGGAAGTTCCGTGGAATCGTTAATCTCGCCGCAGATGATCCGTGGAAGGGAAGAAAACGGGTGGAAGGAGGAAGGAACAGCAGAGAACTTGAAAATGCGCCGGGTTTATCGTAACGGGTCACTTTAAAAGTTAAATCGTTATTCGTTGGGACGCGTTTAATACGGCTTTATGCGTATAATCCGCCGTTAAGTCGTTTGCTGCTTTGAGAGAATATTTCCCTGGTCGATCACGAGAATCAAACGAAATTATCGCATTCCCTTCAGTTCGTTAATCATATTAAAAATGTAAAGGATATTTAATAACATTTATAATCCCGGATTACCTCGAATGTCTGTCATTTAAATATTGCAACATATAAAAAATATGCAATTAACCCTTTTTTAATTGCCGATCTTCATCGGGACATTTTTTAACGTATCACCCTTTTTGAAATGGAGTGATTCTGCGGAAATGCGGATAGATAAGGGGGGAGAGTGAGTAGTGAAACCTTCGAAAGTAGGTAGGTATCTTGCGCCAGTGATTTGCGGGTTCTGATCTGCGGGAGAATCCGGGAGGGAATGTACGCTCGGCCACGTTAATAATCGTAAACCCCCGCTTAATTTCACACTAGATCTGCGCCACGTTGATTGCACGGACCGGAAACTCCCTGCGATTCCGTGTTACGAATAATCACGCGATAGGTCGGACGCAGTTGATTAAAACCGACGATGGCTCGAAGCTGCACACACTCGGAACTAAGGCGTGTGTCAGGCTGCCTCGATAAAAAACATATAGGATTTTATCACTATTTATTCCAGAGCGACGCATGTATACATCGCATTCACTTGGAAATAAAATACTGACGTGTTTGAAGATAACATAAATATTGCGTTTCAATTTCTCTTAGCACGGATGTTCCTAAAAAATTCGATATTCGTCTGACGGCGGATAATATTGACGGTATCGGGAGACTGTGTCCTCTGTCGCTGTATTAAATTCGCATCGGGGCCAACTAGCAGATTACACAAATGAGAGCTGGAATTATACGCGTGTCCGAGGTACATAAGAATTAACGAGCCGACAAACGGCGGGATAAATTCGTGCATCGGCCGGGTTAAAACGCGATCACGAATGCTGGAAGGGCGATGCAACAGGAATATCAATTAAGTTATGACGAGTAAACTTTTCTAATTACGCGGCCGGCCGCGGACGAGGGACGCCGCCGGTACCGGAGAACTAATTGCAGGCCTCTGTTTCTGCACCTGTACCCATGCAGGTAATCTCGCATTCCGAACTAACCTGCTTTGCATGTTGCATCAGAGAGAAGCAGGGAGGGTCCCGGGGAAGAAAGAGAGGCCGGAGAGAGACCGGAGCCAGGAGATGGAGTCGGTGAATAACGGGTTGAATGAGGGAACGAGCGGGCGAGTGAATGAACCGGTGAACAAGCCACGGAGTCAGCGAGACCGAATGAGAACGCGAGACGACGCGCCGCGGCTGATAGAACGAGACAGTCTACGAAATGAAAAGGGCAAATCGAGGAGAAAGGGTGGAGCATGGGAATCGGTGAGTGAACTTGCATATTGTGTAATGGATGATCCTTATTTGGGATGCGATTGAGACGATGAAGATTTAAAGGATGCCAAGGCCTGCATCGTGAAATACGAGCGCCCATTTCTTTTCTCTCCCGAAAACGATGCTCCACGATATTTCTCCTGATTTAATCGTTTCTGTTCTAAGTGTTATTTAATGAGTTGGTCAATTTTTTTATGACTGCTAATGTTCTCGGTTCTTAAACAGCGGCAATAGTTCCTAAAAGTGAAAAACGTGAGATATAAAATATTTTCTTGTAGGGAAACTGTTATTATTTAGATTAGATTCTTAGGAAAGTTTATCAGCTTCTATCCCGAGTCAATCTTACTCTTTCACAACATTCCCACGTGATTTTCCCGCATTATCGGGGAAAACGAGGGTGAACGAGTTGAGATATCTCTCTGTTTAGAGAACAGAAAGGGATTTGCTGGTAGCCGCCGGTAGAAGAGGCTCAATAGCCGAGGGTCCCGGACGGAGCCACCGTTCGTTTAGTCTATCCTCGAGTGTGTCTAATAATTCCAAGACACGCATCTTTGTCGGCCTCAATGAGTGGCAGGCGCGGCTTATTATACTACTTGAATAAAACTGCGAAGTGGTTCGCCACTTTAGTTTTCCCTCCACCGTTTACGTCTCAATTACGATAGCGATCCGAGAACATGATTCAAATTTAAGAATCACATTGTTATATTTTTATTTACAAATTTCATGACACCGTGTGGAACGGAAAAAGATTTAATAAATAATTGTGGTTTCGAAATGGCTAAGTCCTGACGTATAAAAATCAACAATAACGGATAGAAGTTGACGTGACGCGTGTTCCGTTTGGAGTGGACGAGCGGGTATAATAGGATTTTTAATAAAAACAAAGCGGTTCGCCGGGCGATTAATAATATTTGCATTTTTCCGTCACTGTTTAGACAGCGGGGTGTCCGCGTCCAACTTAATCGTCCGCGTTCCTGTTTCTCTTTGTTCGGTTCCGCGGGGCCGAGGGGCAAAAATTGCGAGGGTGGATCGCGTCGATCAAATAACGCTGACGCGCGAACCCACGGAAATGACGTCGGTCAAACACCGGCGAACGGTTCGCGCGAGCCTCTGAAACGTTTCGTTGAATCAACAAAATAATCCCCGACCGCGTCCAGTGCCTCGTTCACCCGTTGATGTATGTACCCGCGTGTATACATATATACGCGGGACCGCGGCTACGTCGTGATTCGTGCGTTCGATTATTAATCGACGGTCCGTCGAGGGTTCACGCCCCTTTTGGCGTCGTAAAAACTGGGTTTCGGCGTTGTAAAACGGAATCCAGGTCAGAGCAGCGTTTATTGTTCGCGTTGGAAATTACGGCACGCTGCCTTTTTATTCCCGCTCTCGAATATATTTTAAACAGCAGTTCTGATTGAGGATATGCGAGTTTATTAGTATTCCGGATAGGTATGTATAGCGAGATGTTTATTACCATGGATATATTTGGAAAAGTTTTATACCGCTTTTATCTAGCGCTTTGGAATATTTTACGGAGTGACAGCTTGTATAATGCGTATTCAGGTTTGCTGTATTTACGGTTTTCGGAGAACATCCATTGTCACTGGTGAAAAAGTTTTCCCCACATGCCATTAATATATGTATATTCGAAAACCGCTTATTAATATTGCAATCTATTATTCTGATTTTGGTCCCATCGGAATACTTTAATTGATGAAAAAACGTGGAGCGTTACTATAATATATTTGTAACATTAGGATGAATGTAATCTCCCTTTTTGATATGTAAAACCTCGTTTCTTTCTTCTGGGAACTAGAATTAAATGGACATTTCGTCGTTGCGATTTTCTCTTTCATTAAAAGTTGCTTCGTTAACAATATCCTGTAAAAGGGAGCTCAGAATCTCTATTACGTACTGACATCTCAAAGGGGTTGTAATCAATTTGAATGCAGAAGCTCCTTTCGGAATGAGGAACAGTTGACTACTACTATGCAGAACATACACATTACCGGTTTGTTTTTAGGTTGGAAAGCCAGCTCAGTTTCGTTGCTGCATTGATATGATACAATTTTTGTTATTTTGGGCTTAAAAATTTTATCCAAAAAAAGAACTACCATTGGAAAAGTGTATCGATTTACTTCGCATTTCAAGTTTATCGAATTGGAACAATATTCCTTTGTTGTTTTTATCACTGCGGCATATGAATAGTACATTTTTCTCTCTGGCCATTTGCTGTATTTTATATAACATTCTCGTATTTCTTTCCTTTTCAGATCAACGCAAATTCAACCATTTTATTATTATTCCTTTCTAGCTTGTACAAACTAAGTCATCATAAAAGTTTTGTATTAATCCTCATAAAAATACGATTAATGTTAACATCTGTTTTGCACGTATTTCTTTATTTATGCTAAGATTCATCGTCATCGCCGTTTCAACTTTTATACATAGACCGCAATTTTTCCCTACTATCGTGCGTAGATGTACAGAAGAAAATTGCGAATGTCAGCGCGACGTAGAGAGCGAGCGTATCGTCAGAGAAATTGGAGTTGCATTTCCATCGACGCGTCAAAAAGAAATAAGCAGGGAAGCAGGCTTGAAAAATTGTCCTCATGATTACCCTTGGGGAAAACCGTCCGAAATTCGTAAAAAATGGACGACCACTCGTGCAATCGACATTATTATTCATCATGGAAATCAAATTTATTAGGGGAAGCGGACGTTATTAGTTCGACCCAAGAAAAATGGACCCATGTTCTCCATTTTGTAAATGGGATTTTTGATATTGAAGTAATAATGTCAAACATCGGTTAGAAACGGAATAATTTAACCCCTTGTCTACATTTGACGTCTGAGACACGTCATTCACTTGTGTTTGTTATAAGCATATTAATTTATTTTTGTTTTGCAATTCTAATTACTTGAAGACATCTTAATACTACATATGTCACCAATATTTTAGAAATAAATAAATTCTTACGTAAAATGTACTACTTTTACATACAACTCCAAGCAACCAAAAATTATATCCCCGTTCCACATGCAAATATTTTCTCAAATAAATCCGTACCCAAAGGGTTAAAGAAGAGCATAGGAAATATAGCGAGAAGAAGCGTCTGTGAATAAAATCCGGCGTCTTTAACCAATCGATTAACCGGATCGCGGGAGGACGCTGCCGCATTCCATCACCGAGAGCAGGAACCTCCTATTCCACCCACGCGGCTCACTAGATCACTACGAATAGCCGCAGTCTCGGTGTCGGGATCGCGGAATAAATTGGCCGAGGTCGTCGGATCTAATTCTCATATTTCATGCTGTCCCGTTGCAGCGCGTAACAATCTGAAGCGATAGACAGAGCTCGACGATTCCCAGGGGAGTTTCGATGGCGCGACTTCCGATTCCACTCTTTCCGGCCACGAGCCGACGCGAACCGACGCGTGTACACCGACATCGTCGGTGCGCGTGCACGTAATCGCTGAACGCTTCTGCGTAACCACCCCCACGCAGTTCTATCTATCTCTATTGGGCCCTTCTATTTTTCCTGTCGTCCGTCATTCGACTGATTTTGTGTCTCGCTCATGCATAATGAATGTATGCAATAAAACTTTTTTATTGAGAAAGTTAGACTAGATTATAATTAATGATTAAAGTATTTGAATTTCCGTGGACTAATTTGACGATGAAAAGCGATTTATTTTTAGATGGGGTAGCTCGTAAGCTTGTATCGTTATCCCTCGATTGAGTGTCATTGGCAAATTGCGGGGGATTATTGAGAGAAAAATGGGGATTGATTTTGGCGATTTCTTGTCCGGGGAAAGAGGGTTGGCGAATGTTTGATGGAGAGATAAAGCTCGAGGGTTGAAAGAGTGATTGCGGAGTGACGGATGCAGTTAGGCGTGGGTAGATAGATTCAGATGATAATTGTCGACGGTGAATTATTACAGTATTTTTAGAAACGATTGTAATCTTCAATATATTTTACGAGACACGATATTATGATTTATACTCTGTGTTTAATGAAATTTTATGCGGTAAATAATTCTGCACGGAGAGTTAGATCGCCCATTTAGATCTTTTTTCGAAAGACGCATATAATTGGAGAGAAAAATGTGCTGCTACAATTACAGACGAAGTAATAAGCAATTGACGTAATTGCATTAATTACGTGACGAACATTTTACCATGCTTCCAATTTACTGGCACGCGTACGGTTTCGAACGCGAACAATGCGTATAATTTCTCGTTAAATAATTATCATTCATTAAACTAATTTGGTAGAAAATGTCAGGAAATTAATTCACTGCTGAAGCAAGTCCTTCCGTGGGAATAAAAACTGAAAAAAATTCACGCGTTAGAAAGGAAGATATGGGATCCAATTCAAATGCGCTCTAAAGAGAAACGAAATTTTGCTCGCTAAAAAAAATAACGAAAACCGGACAAAAAAAGCAGGGAAAAATTCAGGAGTATGGGAGAAGGTAGGAAAATTAATTGGCTGCCGAAATAAAACTAGCACAATTCCTTTTACAAGGGGGCCGGAAATTTAGAAAAAGCGGGACGACATAAAAGCTCTAATCTAAAAGTTCGCCGGCATCAAACATTTCTTTCATTTCGTAACATCATAGAAGCTAAAAATAGATCACGGTGCGCAAAAATGTGATATGTTGAAGAATTAAATTGTTGAAACAATGCGCTGAGGTAATCGTTGCAAACGAAAAAGCGACGCAAAATATTTTTACCGCCGGGAATACCAAAATGTCCAAAGCGACGAACTCATAATTTTATAAATGCATTAAAATACATTCACTACGAATTGCCTATCTAAAATATATTTGAAATTCTATTTTTCGGTACCGTGTAGTTTTTACACAATGGCCGTAAACTTCTATTATATAAAAACGTGGAAAAAAATTGTAAATTCGAAAGCTGATTCTATTTTTAATTTATCTCCCGTACAGTGTATTCTATTGTAAACCGAGCTTTTATTGACTGCGATTGTGGTAATAAAGAAGGACAAATTGTTTCAGTATCACTGGATGTTTGAATTAAAAAGCAATCGACTGCACCGGCGTGTTCAACCCTTTCGTTACGATAACGTCGAACATGTCGTCGCTGTCGATCGCAGCAGGACGCGTCGGGCTCGCGTTCGACCCGTCAGAGTCGCCTCTATCGATGGGGAAATGTAAATTTACTGTAAATGACAGAAGGCCTGATAGCCGGTCGATGATAATTATAGCCACGATCAGGCCTGTGCAATTTCACTCGCCCCGCAATCCATTAAACTTATCCACCGGCGGGATCGGCTCGGAGGCCTGTGTTTCGCGTCGAGCCGCGAGCCGGGAAAAAAAGGTAGGAATTTTTTATCCTGCTGGTTCCCATTATCGCTGAGCAACGCGTAATTATTGCCGTATTATGCCCAAGAAAAGTCTCTCAGAAATTAATTTACTGTTCACCTTTTCCCTCCCTTATTTCCTTTTTAATTTAAAAAACGCAGCAGGTATATCGAAATATGCAAATATTCTATCATTCTATTGTTTAGACATGTACAATCGTAGAAAAGGACATTTGATTAAAAATAAATGAAAGGAGGAGTAACTGGATCAGCAATCCTCGCTGCGAAATTGCACGTCTGTTCCGTGGGAACGGGTAGTTGAAAGGAATCTGTCTTATTTCGCGAAATTAATTAACCGTCAAGAGGTGAAAGAGATACGATACAACGAGGTCTCGTTGCAGCGTGAAAATTAAAGCAGCGCGGCAGCCGAGAATCTTGAAACGATTGCCCCGCGTATTCTTCCCGTTTCATTACATTAGCGCATCGTTCCGCCTTCGTTCGCGGCATTTAAATACGTCGTATTTTTTCTTGAAGGATTCCGGCCTCATCCTTTAACCCGTCCGCAGAGCACCGTCGCTATATCAACCCCCTGATTGTGCGTGCAGTCTCTTACATTCTTCGAGTAGAAAATACATGTCAGCGATTAAAATGAACGAATCGTATAATTATCTTTACAAAGCATTTGCATCATTTTGTATTCGAATTTTTATTAGGAAATTTAATTAGTTTCAATTTTAACACACGCGAATTATCCATCTTTTAAGCTTTCGATCCTTTGCAGCAGAATCACGCGGACTATCGTACAAGCGCATCCGGGGAGAAGTTGGAGTCGTCGCGCGATTCGTATGGAAACTACGTCCGCCCGAACCTTCCCGTTTCATTTTTCCACGGTGAACGCCTCTTTCAGCCAGCCGTTTCACCCAGCCAACATTCCGACGTGATTCTCGCGCCATTTCAACCGTACTCGTGTCTCGGAAGGGATCGGCCCGGGGAATTCGCATAATCGTTTACAGCTGTCGGGGAAAAATCATTTACATCGTAACGAAGACGCGGAAAATCGCGCGTCAAGCGGTTTCCGAGATTCCTCAAGAATTCGGAGCCGCGCAATTTCTCTCGTCCTTCCCCGTTCCCGCTTGCCGCTCGCGATCTTAATCTCGCCGCGCATCTTATCTAACTTTTTAATGGGACATCGATGTTAGACAGAGCAAAAACTTTGAAATTAAGACGGTAACTGCGTTCTCCAGCGGACAGTGCGACACTCGCAGAAAGTTGGCGCGCGGTCCGCCTTTTAGCCGAACTTCAGTCTTTCGGCGATGATAACAGAATCGCGCGGTTCCTAGAGTCATTTTTGAACGGATCATCTAACTCTTCAAATAGAATCCCGAAATATGGAATTTTAAACAATTTAAAACTTCCCACATTTTTTAAATCGTGTTTATTAAAGTTTGGGATTCAAATCAGTTAAAATGGTAATTAATTTGTTTAAAGAAAAGTATATGGAAATTTCGCAGCCAGCGGATTGATAATTCGGGAACGCGAAGAGTATCTGGTTCCAGAAGCTGTTCCTGACAAAATTGTTATTGGTACGTGCTCGAAATTTCCGAGCAACAGAACTCATTCTTCTGGCAATCAGCGTGCAATACTAACAATAAGTAAGATGCAACGGCGTCCGGGACGCGATGTTTCCAGTCACGGCAGCGAAGTTCCCTGGCAGTAAAGTTAGCGCAAGTTTAAGCTTCGCTAACCGAAAGTTTTCTCGTTTGTTAGTCGTAAAAATAAGGACGCTATTGTACCGGGCCTCCCCGTTTCCCTTTTTACCGTCGAATAAATTACCCCGCGTTTTGCCGGCGCGGCTCCGATATTATTAATTCCCGGAATCAGCCGGACGTTCATGAAATTTCGATCAGGCCGCCGGATAAAGTCGAATATTTGCCGTCCCGACTTGACCGGGTCATAATTGAGTGACGTTCGGAGTCGAAAATTATTTGGATGATAAATACGCTGACGAAACTGATGAAACTAACTGTGTCCGGAGGGGGAATAATGTTTAACTGAATTGAAACTTCATCGAACCGGGTAGCGGCGTTATACGAACTAGATTTCGCGGTTCATTTGATTTCGGAGTTTGCCGAGATATAATCCCGCGCGCGTGGCCAAATCGAACCCCGTGAAATTCTTGTNATCGTTTACAGCTGTCGGGGAAAAATCATTTACATCGTAACGAAGACGCGGAAAATCGCGCGTCAAGCGGTTTCCGAGATTCCTCAAGAATTCGGAGCCGCGCAATTTCTCTCGTCCTTCCCCGTTCCCGCTTTCCGCTCGCGATCTTAATCTCGCCGCGCATCTTATCTAACTTTTTAATGGGACATCGATGTTAGACAGAGCAAAAACTTTGAAATTAAGACGGTAACTGCGTTCTCCAGCGGACAGTGCGACACTCGCAGAAAGTTGGCGCGCGGTCCGCCTTTTAGCCGAACTTCAGTCTTTCGGCGATGATAACAGAATCGCGCGGTTCCTAGAGTCATTTTTGAACGGATCATCTAACTCTTCAAATAGAATCCCGAAATATGGAATTTTAAACAATTTAAAACTTCCCACATTTTTTAAATCGTGTTTATTAAAGTTTGGGATTCAAATCAGTTAAAATGGTAATTAATTTGTTTAAAGAAAAGTATATGGAAATTTCGCAGCCAGCGGATTGATAATTCGGGAACGCGAAGAGTATCTGGTTCCAGAAGCTGTTCCTGACAAAATTGTTATTGGTACGTGCTCGAAATTTCCGAGCAACAGAACTCATTCTTCTGGCAATCAGCGTGCAATACTAACAATAAGTAAGATGCAACGGCGTCCGGGACGCGATGTTTCCAGTCACGGCAGCGAAGTTCCCTGGCAGTAAAGTTAGCGCAAGTTTAAGCTTCGCTAACCGAAAGTTTTCTCGTTTGTTAGTCGTAAAAATAAGGACGCTATTGTACCGGGCCTCCCCGTTTCCCTTTTTACCGTCGAATAAATTACCCCGCGTTTTGCCGGCGCGGCTCCGATATTATTAATTCCCGGAATCAGCCGGACGTTCATGAAATTTCGATCAGGCCGCCGGATAAAGTCGAATATTTGCCGTCCCGACTTGACCGGGTCATAATTGAGTGACGTTCGGAGTCGAAAATTATTTGGATGATAAATACGCTGACGAAACTGATGAAACTAACTGTGTCCGGAGGGGGAATAATGTTTAACTGAATTGAAACTTCATCGAACCGGGTAGCGGCGTTATACGAACTAGATTTCGCGGTTCATTTGATTTCGGAGTTTGCCGAGATATAATCCCGCGCGCGTGGCCAAATCGAACCCCGTGAAATTCTTGTTTCTGATTGAATATGGAGACGGAACAAAGTTGGTTAAATGGCTTAAATGGTAATCATGAAGGATGCCGGGGTAAAGGTCAATAAATCCTGAAACACCTACCCATCTCCTCGACCCATCTGGCGTGCCTGCGTGCGATCGATAAATTCAAAACAAGATAAATTTCCTCGGCTCCCTCCTCAAGGTTTAGCCGTCACGTTTCACGCCCGAATATAATATTCTACGATTCCCGGTCGCTTCGCGGTAACTTTAGAATTCATTGAAAATAACATGAAAAGTATCCCAGATATTCGCGTCCATAAAAACTATAAAGGAACTCAGATCTACGCGAGTTTTCACGGATTTCTCTGGCCTCAGATTAAGAACAGATCTAGTAGAATTAAATCTGGACTACTCCATGTTAACATTCGACTCATCTTATAAAACAGAATGAAATGTTTCTGCTGTAAAAGAGGAGAGTAAGATGGTTCGGATAATAGAATCAGATAATGGATAATAGAAGGTTCGGGCGGAACGAAATAATAGGGTAATCTAACAGGATTACAGCTAATAAAAGTGCAGATAACGGAGATTCAACTGAACGAGCTGCAATTAACGTTGTGCCTAGTTCTCGACACATAGAGATTTTATCCACACGGTAAGCCTTTATAAATCCGACAGAATAATAGTTGAATTTTCTGTACACGATAAATCCTTCCCATTGATCAATTAATATGTAATAAATGCATCAAGTGATTCTATAAAACCGTTCAAACACGAATACGAATTTCTGTTTCACTATGAAAGAGGAAAAGCAAGCAATCGTTACTTCTATGATTTTTCAAATTCATACTGGACTCGGTTCGCTATGTAATACAGGGATTTTATTCTGGTCGATCGTAGTCAATCGAAGACAGAAATTGCATAACGCTAATGGAAGATAACGGTCCATTAAGGGATTGGCCCGTTGCTGCTATTAAATTGATTTGCAAATAAAAAATGTTTCCTCCCGCGGCCTTCCGTTATCTGCTTTTTGCGTTGATGGACACGGTATAACTCTTGTTTTAACCGTTCTCTATTTTTTCCCTTGGCAAAAAAAAATCCGATAGGATTTATGAAACGTTTAATCGTTGAAATCTCATAATATTTTTAGCTATTCTTAAAACGTTTTTCAGCTACATTTAAAGATTATTGGATTTCTTGTTATACTCATTTTTTAGTAAAGACGAAACGAAAGATGTCTTTATCAATTCTGTACGTCATCGGGAGACGAAGTGAAAATATTTTCAGAACGGAAATAGCGGAACGAAAATAAATTTGGTGGCTGTAAGTTATTTTCATGAGAGACATTTTCACTTAACATTTAATCAATTCTTATTTTCTTTCTTCACTTTCTTTATTTGTCTTTCAGATTACACTTGCCTGGTATTGATCTTTCGCTCTGCAACTAAATTCTACCGATTATTGCTACCCTTCAGATTTCCATTACGGGTCCATCAACTTTTCAACACTGCGGTGCCATAAATTGAAGACACTAGAATAGCATTTTACATGAACGATTAAACATGTTTCACTGGCAATTAAGCAGCAATCGAGCAAGACTCTCATTTTAATCGGACAACTGGATCGGTAATGAACCCATCAGGTTCGACCAGTTTTAATCAAATACGCGATAATTCAACGCATCTCCCTATTTAGGATTGGAAAATTATTTACAATTAACTCAAACACCGAGAGAAGACCAATAACAATAAATTTACTCAAGAACCAATTAAATATTAAATATGCGCTTAACATGACCACGTCAACTAATTGGAAAAAATTGCACTGTCACAATTTATAATGAAATGCATTCCCTGTTCGATCGTACTAATATTATTTGCAATTACAAGTTTTATACTTTGAGTAAGTCCA